>JAHZNC010000031.1:0-14290 GCA_027744095.1 Zhuqinia jingwanae
AGTAGGACGACTTCTTGGCGTGCTCAGTGTTCCCACAATTTCTTGATATATCCAGTTGTCGATAAGTGTTTCTCTATACAACCGAATGTCAGAAGAAAAGGAAAAATGGAACAAGGCTTAAAAGGAAAAATATTTTTAGGGTATACACAAGCGTGTATCCTGTTTGCTGATGCTGATTATCAGTAGAGCGTATTGATCAACTGGTATTGATCCAGTGCAGCGTACAGGCGAGCTCTGTTTTCTTCTTCTTTTACTCAAGTAACATGTTACATCATGGCATGTGAAAGTGATATCCGTAGACAGAATGCGAAGCGATCGACAGAGTTTATCTGACACAACTCACAAGCTGATCTGAACGACTGCAACACCTACAACTAAAGTCAAAGAACAGAAAACTACTTTCTTTCCGCTTGTAGCAGAGTAGTAGAGTAGCACTTATGCTTGATATTGCTTGATTTTATTCAATCTTCCACGATGCAATCATTTGCATTTTAAATTAGGTGGATTTGAGGACACAACAACAGAACAATGGTGTAATAATATAAATGGCAAAAATGTTGTGATGGGTGATATGCGATGAGTGATGACTGATTACAGTCTAAATGAGAGAGAGAGAGAGAATATCATCATCATTTTACACGTACAGACTACACTCGCACATTCAATCGGAACACACGTGGTGTCTTCATCTGATATCTGCTGGTGAAAGTGAAATCACTGTCTCCATTGTGACACCTATAAATAAATAAATACTATGATGATACTATGAAATATGCCTGCATGATACATACTTTTAATAAGATGGAAGTTGTACATGGTAATATGCTATGATTATAGAATTATAGACTGCTTATTTTCTCCTTTTCTGTACAAAAAAAACAAAACTATGAGATGTGAATGAAATTTCCTTGAAAAGTACTAAACACAATGTCGATGTTAACATAATATAATAACATGTAGCCGTCGCTCTCACTCACTCTCTCTCTCTCTCTCCCTTGAAAAATACGTTATTATTAATCATCGTGTTGTGTGTGTACGTATATGTTTCTCTCTATACTCCTCTGCCATCATCATTACTCACTCATTCTCCTTCTTTCTCTCGTTCAGTCACCACCATCATCTCATGCACGTCATNCCTCTGCCATCATCATTACTCACTCATTCTCCTTCTTTCTCTCGTTCAGTCACCACCATCATCTCATGCACGTCATACAAGACGACAGCAGCATCGTCCACACTAAAAACTACTGCTTTCAATCCCATTCTATTCGCTCTGTCTCGCTGAATTTTTATTCCATGAATAATATAAGTTGGTGAGAGAGAGAGAGAGAGAGAGAGAATACGAAATAAAATCGTCAGTTTACGTCCTTCCTTAAGTAGTTGATTCTTAATGTGCAATGTCATAATATTATGTTTATTTTTGCCAGGAACCTAAAAACTTTCTACACGTGTGTTCCGTCGTTGAGGTTTTATGATGAAAATATTGAATGAGAAAGAGAGCAGAAAAGGACGGATACTCAAGTGCATGTTGTGTTTAAAAGTAGACTTACTATATCTCTCCATCCCATTCGTTCGTTCGTTCATTCTTGCTTTTTATACTTCACTATCCCCCGAGAGAAGAAGGGCTTCTACCTGATAAAAGCATTTTTTTGATTTTCCTTTATAAAAATGTGTTTCTATAGGTGCACACTTTTTGTTGGGGCAGAAAAAAAATATGCCTAAAAAGAAAGGCAACATGATATTCACAGAGTGATATACTTATAGTGCCTTTGTAATTTTGACAACAGAGTGCTGCTAATATAAGTTTCATGAGTGATCACGTTCTGTACAGTGTGAGCTTTTCTTTTTGAGAGTTTAAGAGGTTGTGAAATACTTTGTACACTTTTCAGGTGATAAAAGCGTATGACATCACAATAATATACTAATCTGGTGTGCTCTTCTGGTGCTCTTCATCATACGTATATTATGTGTATGTATGTAGCTCAAAAAGATAAATGGACAACTTGTAGTGCTTGAATGTGATCTCTGTGTATGTTGAGACTCCCAACTTGGGAGTGTAATTCTGCATGGTGTACTCTTGATGTTTTGAGCGTGTACAATTTTTTTTTGTAAAAAGGATTATTTATTATAAGCGCTTTATTATAAAGCTTTTCGTTTACTCTCTCTGCTTATCCCATGTAGCGTTCAAGAGTAATGTACAAAAAGATCAAATTAAAAGCGTTGACATTGTAATTGAGTTTTACCTACTTTATAGTTTTGTGCTTGGGGATATGTGGGATAATTAAAATTCACGATTCTGGAAATATTAATTAAAATTATGTAACATGTGTATGTTGCAGATTTGTGAAACATGATTGATCCAAGCTCATCAGAAGAGGAAAGTGATGATGAGCATCGCGAGGCACCATCATCCAAAAGCCATCATGCAGGTCACCACAATGAGCCTCACAAAGAAAGCCTTGATATTCCTCACGGCCACCAAACGGGCTCCCACCGGTCACTTTCGCCGAACAGCACAACGTCCACAGACACCCTCAATGTTGGCCAAGCTGGAAGTTTGGGCTCTGGTTCAGGTGTTAGCAATATTAGTGGTGGTGGGACGCCTTTACGTGGGGCTGCCCTTCAGAGACCCACATCGCCTTCTCCATCTTTAGTGTCTGAGAAAACCGTGACGGATTCTGTCGACCCACAGGTAATAAAACGTGTTTCTTATAATCCATCCCCCTGAATACACATAATATATATTTCATAATAACACATTTATTGATTTAGGTATTTATAATTTTTCTGTGCGTAAAATGGTACGACCATATTAAAAAAAAATAAACACGTTACAATTGTCTAATGGAGTAAACCTGATTAATTAACGTATTTGCTACCTGTCTTAAGAAATGTAATGCCTACTTTTTCGTATAGCGTACCCAATCATAAAGATACTACATGAAGTTATACAAAAATATACACATGAAACCACTCCGAGTTCCAAGACTTGATTAACTACTGATAAAAAAGGAGGTATGGATGGATATTGATCTAGCTGGTCTGGTGATGGTGTTGCTATTGTATCTTTTGAAGGGATTTTCAATACAGAATGAGTAAATCGATCGATGGCCGATCAATACAGGGACTTGTCTTATTTTTGAACACTGCGTCTCTATTGATGCATTCTATATATACACGTCAATGTTTTATCATTTTTTTCTTTATAAATCATGTACGTTTCCCTGTTACTGTGCATATGGGTACACGCATTACATGGGACAATGAGACCTTGTACTAATACAAGAGTTATTTAGATGACCTTGTTTTGATCAGTTTGACAATGGATACGCTGCGCTAGTATTTCCTAAACATTTTTCTTGCAAGGAAAGTCATATTGTTGATGGAATACAAGTAAATTTTCTCCAGGTGCTAGTGCGAAAAGAATAGACAGTATGGTTTTATATCTACGCCAATTGTACCAAACATTTGTACCAATGTGTTTACGACTGCAGTTTTTCTTTTCTGGTGGAATGGAATTGACAACATACAAATATTGGTGGGTGTTCTTTACTTTACCTGATGTTTGCTGTGCATGTAATGTCAGGTGCATTGTCAAAGATTATTTGTTTACGTGTCACAGAGTCTCAAGATATAAATAACTATAATATAAGCAATCTATTTTTAATATTGCAATCATGCAATTCTTCATACTGTTTAAAAAAGAAACTCAAGATTTGACGACTGAAGATTCACGGTAACTAGCAGAATAGACAAGGGTTTCAGTCTTTTTTATTTCAAGGAAGTCAGACATATGTTACATTTTTATTATGTATGTTATGCATCAAAGCGGATACTGTTATCCATCCATCAAATGCAAATGTTATAAGTTTAACCTTTGCAAATGTAAACAAGATCACAATTTGTATCCCTTCATTCATCATTTGCTTGTGTTTTTGTACATAGGTATGCAGGTTTGTATGCTTATGTAACCCAAACCCAAATGCTGCATATATGTATATTTAATACGCATTTCTATAAACGGTAATGCCTTTCCATTTAAATTTGTCTAGTAGCATGTACCAATTTATTGTCCGGTTTCAATTTCATCCGTTTCTGATTACTCAACGTCAGGTAGTTTAATGGTAGTTACGGATCTTAGTTCATATGAAATAAATTTGTTACGTTGATTACGAATATGATGTCAGTCATCCGGTTCAGGCGATGCCCCTCGAGTGTAAATTCAATGCAAATCTTCTCAAAATTAAGTCTTTATGTTAATCCGATCGGCACGAGACCGATACTCGTAGTATTCCGAGACAACACACAAATCCTGAAGATGACATTGGTTGCCCCTAACTCAACACAAACGTCAACATTTCTGTCATAGTTTCATTACAGTGTTATCCCTTATTTAAATGTAATGTCAGTAAAGTTGTGAATAAAAACAATTCACTTTTAACTTTTACAAAACGTTTTAGAAATTTATTGCCGACAGATTTCGCTTAAAAAGAGCTTCATCGGGCCAATATATAAAATTAGATTCACATGAAACCATGTCGGCAATAAATTTCTAAACTTTTTGTAAAAGTTAAAAGTGAATTGTTTTTGTATTTAAAACTTTACTGATTTTAATCTTTAATCTTTAAATGGTATATTATTGCTATTTATAGTGTACTTAGTTTCTTAACCTTAATGATGTTATTTGTAAATCACAAAAAAACGAAAAATAGTCTATTCCATATTGCATAAACTCTCGTAGAAAATTAAAATAAGTCCCGCTTTAACGTCAATTATAGTCAATTAATTACATTTAAGAAATCATTTATCGTTAACTAATATCATCTTACTAATTCCCATGAAGATTTGCCCCTAGAAACTTATTTTGAGGCATAACAGCGTTAAAAATTAATTATTATTAGTTAATTACAATTTGCAATTAAAAAATAATTTGTAGTAACTAATGTCATTTAACTGATTACCTTCAAGATTTACCCCTAGAAACTTACTTTGAGACATAACGGCGGTCTAACGTAAAAATAGCTTTTTGGAGACAAGCTTATTTTTAACGAACTATATACATATTAATGATTACGAACGAATACATATTATAAATATAAATATTCGTGTGCGTATATATATACGAGGGATTAACAACCTAAATTTATAAAGAACCTAAAGCCGGTCCTTAGTAATTAAAAACCAAAAAAATATAATATGACTCATATTTATCCTCATTACAAATACAATAGCATGGCAACCTTCAGACCAAGCGCGGTTAATGATGATGATATAACCCTTATAACCCTGTACAGGAAATTAAAGCATTTTCTCAGAATTGTCAATATTATCGTGTCTGAGAATGTGGTTCAACGAGGAAAAAGACGCGTTTATTTAATTTTAGTCTGCAATATTTACTTTTTTCCGACGTTAACGATAACTTGTTTGCAAAGCAATACACTAAATGCACTCCCAATAGTAATGTACTCCGTGAGAATAATCTAATTCTCTGAAAGATAAATCTGCTCATGGGAAAAATGGTAGCGCTTTCTCTAACTTTTTTAAATCCAATTCAGGGTTCACGCACCTGGTTGAAGATAGTTTTACCCTTTGCTCATTTTTATGGTTGAAATGAAATATCTCACAAACTCCATTCATTCATATTCATACTTGGCTTCCCAGAATTGTCGCGTCTACTTACATTTGACAGATTTTGGGGGTTCGGATTATCCAACCATTAAAGCAAATATATCCTTTCTTATGTGTGACGTGATGACTAACTGGTACCGTTACCAAGTTAACCACATTTATATATATTTATATACTCAACCGAGATATACATTTTTTTATAAAGAACAACGACAAATGTCCTCCGTAAATCACTGATCCAAGAACTAATTGCAAAGATAAATATATTTTTTATGAAAATCGTGAAAAAGTCGGGAATGACCCTGGATCTAATTTCCTCCTCGCGTACAAACATATCAATGCAAAAGCAATTAGGTAATTTTAGGGAAGTAACGGGGAAAGCAAGGTGACTTGAGGTGTTTTAACTACTTATCGAAAACACTTGTAGTATTCCCTAGTAGTAACTATCAGAACCAATAGCGCATAAAACATGCATTCATCCCGCCGCGCCGATGGTTTGAGGCCAGGTTTTTTTCTACATGCAATTTCCAGTTACGGGAAGCGACAGTAGTGTCATGATTCCAGCTTCAAAGTTAATGGCCAAGCTAGAGCTAATAATAAGCTAATGATGATTATGCAGCACAGAAGTATACTCTATTGTTTACATTCCATATCCATAAGTATGTATATGTCAACTATTTAGTAGGGTTAGGGTACGAGGGTGCGGTGGCTGGGATTGAATGGAAATATGGAAAACCTTAGGTTAGATATCACTAATTATTATCATTATTGAATTAACAATCTGTATACACTCTCATATCATATCAAGTCAAGGTTGAAAAATCTATTTGAGGTGTTTATAGTTACTTTTAACGTAATGATGAAAGCTCCCATTATTAATCCATTGTTTATTTGGATAGTTGATCTGATAAGTGAATAATAATACTACTTATAACAATGACACAGGTCAGAGTCAAGCTTGAGTGATTGATGTTCAATATTATTAATTATAATGTTTGCTATACCTATTTTGCATATTTTCTCATTGTGTCGGTGTTCGATTATTAGCAAACTCTGTAGTGAACCACAAGAATGAACCTTCTTTTGTTTAAAAGTCCGCTAGTACTTTTCATATGTGTAGATTTGACACAACAGTGGCTCCTCATAAGATTTTTTTCATATTCTTGTATATTATTGGCAAATTTGCCGCTGTTTACAATCCCCATATTTACAATTTTTCCATTCCTTTATTGGAAAGCGAAAGGTAAAAAACGACGACGAAGTAGAAAAAACACTTTGAACTAAAACCAGGTTAGGATTTTTCATTTTATAATTTGGCTTAATGACTCCAACTGTGGGTACCTCAATAAGATTTGATGTTTTGGGGTAAACCAAACCACTCAATTTTTTTACCGATGCCTCTTCAGACTCAGGTTGAATATTATAATTTCTCTTAATTTAAAACCGGATTTAAAGTTGGATTGTGAATTTTGGTGGTCAGTGGAAGGTCGACATGGGATATAGCGCTTGTTTAACGGGGAAAACGTAAATAAACTATTGTGTAGTAAAATATGAAGGAAATAACATATGCGTATGATAGTCAGCTTATCTCCAGAAGTACATAGTCCTGTTTTGTGTTTTAGAAAGTATTTTAAAGTGGGGTATGAATATTGTTTGTAGTAATGTTTCTGAACTGTTGAGTCATTTACGTACTCCTCGTAAAGCTTCTAGACTATCAACTGCTATAACTGCTGACTATAATTTTTTTTGCTATATGATACTATTTATGATCTCATATTTAACACTCAAAATGTGTTACATTTAAAAATATATAGTGGGTCTGACTAAAATCACAGGGCCTCTATCCCATGACCGGATGTACTATTGTACTAAAATCAGTTGAGCGGATTTCGAGTTTTCCGGCTTAGCTTGGACGGATGGCGCTACAGAAAAACTGCGACAGAAAGCTAGCAAAATTGTTCTACATATTGGTACTACTGAGCCCAAGGATATCCTTCTTAGCCTGCAGTGAACTATAAGCATGTTTAGAATATCAAGTGTAATATTACTTAATTTACGACTTTTTATAACCATAAAAAGCTGCTAATAACCTAGAAGATATTTGACTAATGAAAATGTTGCAAATTTTTAGTGTCAATTATTGGTATCGGGGAACACATAAAGTATATTTAAATGTTGAAAATTGATAAAAAAATAAACCGTTAAAATGGGAAGGAAGTCCTGATATAAAGTAATTTCCAATTGATATTGGTATACATATTTCTCTTAATTGTCATTTTGAAATTTGAACTAAGCCCACGGGGTTGAATCCTAATCCCAGTCTAGGGCATTAGTTATTTATAAGTATTACGGGATAAGGTAGAGTATTTTGGATTAAACACTTGGATTTATGTATAAAACTTTACGCACTTTTCATAGTTTACATAGTCTGTCGTCATTGACAGAAGAAAACGGATGTAAGTGCAAAATGAATTATAAATATCTACCAAACAAATGTTATGCAAAGTAAAATACACACTTTGTTGACAAATTCATGCAATGAATCTTTTTGGAGTAAATAATTTGCTGAATCAGTCGTTAGTGAAGTTACCTACAGTGTTTTTGCGTGCTGCTGCCTCAAAATAGACATTGTCACTATTCTTAAACAGTAACGATAAAAACTCCCAAAAGTTGAACAAATACAATTGCTATGAATGGCCCTAGCAGTATCTGTAATCTGTATTCGGGCTACATTGATATAAATGATTTGCTGTCTAGTTGAACTTGATATTTAAGTAAAATTTTATCTAAATTTAAAATTAAATCTAAATATACTTCAGGTTGAAATGCATAGATAAGCATTTACATGTTGATATTACACGCCGGATTACTTACTCAGAAGTCCTCTAAATTAAATTTACTTGTAGCATATTGTAGTATCTACTCAGATTTAAGTGTGATAACAAGATGCTCTACATATCAAAGCTCACTAACTGGTTATTTGGTAATTCTACGTTGATGGTTTTACCAAGAGGAAATGAAGGCTTTATCACAATTAAAATATTACAAGTATAAGCATTACTTGCTTTTTTCACTAGTATTGAATATTAAACCTTTTTTCCTTTCATTAATTTTTTCCCAGAGAAAGCAGTAATTGGGAAATCACATGAATAGATTTAGCATTTGATAAAAAACCAATTAGCTTTTATTGTTTTTGTTACAACCTGTGGTATAACTTAGCACGTGCATTTGAAAAGGTCGTTTAATAAGTATACAACTAACGCTCTGTCTCGGTTATGGTTTTGCAGCTTACTCTTCAGGAGAAACAAGAGCGTGAAGAGGAGTTGCGGAAGACTCGCCTACAACTTTACGTATTCATCTGTAGGTGTGTAGCGTATCCGTTCAACGCCAAACAGTCTACAGAGGTGACAAAAAGACACACGAAAGTCACCAAGTCTCAGTTAGACACAATACATGTGCGCTTTCAGGTAAGTAGAAAAATCCCAGCATTATATTATTTTACACATTTGATTCCTCATATCTTTATATACGCGTATGTTTTTAGCCGTTGTATATTATACCTATGGTTGATAGGCCTGATGGTTGCTGCTCTTCATAATGATTTTTAATATGATCCTTCGTTATAATTGTCTTTGGCAAACCAAGAAGACAAACTAATTTCTTATGGCATGTCATAAACATTTTCAAGGCGGAAAATCTAGTTATTACATTACATTACACATTATTAGTACACCACAGAGAAAAAATGCAGAGAGAATCGTTATAGTGATGTGCATAACGTAGCAAGTTAGGTATTTAAATGGGTTTCACACAAACATATTCTAATGGAAAGACAGACGAAAAAAGCTGTACTTTTACAACAATCACTTCAACTACTTCTAGACTGCAAACAGCTGTACGAGACACATACACTGAACGCAAAAAAATAAATAAGGAGAAATGAAATCCAAGGAGAAAGTAATGAAAATACTACAAAATATATTCTTCACGGCAGTCTAGGCAGTTCTATAACTTCTTAAATGGCATTGCAGCGATGTAACGGATGACTGAAAAGTTTACAACCATTAACTTCATGTCGTTCAGTTAAATATATAACTCCAAGCTTTTATATTGATGTATTCTGAAATGAAAATGATCATAAAAAGGAAATACGTAGAGAAAAGCTCAAAACACCCCATTTGATAGTATATTATGAGGCGTGCATCTTATCTCATAAATATTGTATGATCATAATACATTCAACGACGGCATGTTCACTGGACGATAGATACTGGACAGTGGACAAACGTGATTTAATCCACTATTTTGCCAGTAGATTTAATGGACGAACTGTCCAAAAATAGAAACCACATGCATTAATCCCATGTCATATAGTGTTTGGGGTACATTGAACACTCTATAAATCCAGTTCGTCCAATATGACCGTTAAATCCATCGTCCGCCCAAACTGGGGTGAACGTGGAGTTTTACCATCTTTGATTACGTTATTAGTTATTACGTAGCTGATAAAATCAGCTTAAGTATTGATTTACCTCAGGTTGTCTGTCTTAGATCACGATATCTTCAGAACGGTTCGCTAAAATGTTTTCATATTTGGTGCACATGTACCTTAGTTCTTATCTCAGAAGGCTATTAATTTTCAGCTCCCAGGGGAGTTATGAAGGAAACTTCGATTTTTTACATTCATTCGGAAACTTACCAATAACAAGTGAGGTAATTATTTGATGCACTCACAGCTACGTATTTACAGGTCTTACAGCTATATTATGGCTGGCTTGAATGTGCAAAGGGGGGTATTAGGGTGTGTGGTGTAACAATATTATATTCGTCTGTGTGAATGCCCGACAAAAAACCGGAGGATTTATTGACCAGATTAAACGTTTTTTTCAACAGAGAAACCTGCTGAGCTATTCTGCAGTAGTTGATTCATTATATATAATATAACCTCGAGCGTATTACTATTTATCTGCTACTGCCAAGGAATAGAATTGTTTTCATATGCACGTGCTGTTTTCCATATATTATGTAGAGCTTTCTGAAGGGTGATACTCAAATAGCTGCTGATGAGGCGTTTCAAAATGCTGTTCTCAACTATACTGAAGTCTTTCTAAAATCAGAACGGGTTCTCAGAATGGTTCAAGCCGGGGCTTGTTCCCATCATGACTTTAGAGAAGTTTTTAAGAACAATGTGGAGAAGCGTGTTAGGTAAGTAAAGAAAAACATTTACTTCCATTTCTTCTTCTACCCACTTTCCCTTGTTCATTATTATAACCACTTGAATAATATAGGTATATGCAATATATGTGCAAACCATTGTGTAGTAATCTATGATCCTGTAGCTAATATTGTGAAATAATCTCAGTCAGAGTGCCTCAAACAAAAGTGTTATTATGTCCCATTCAATGTACAAAGTCACGTTAATGAGGCATCCTATATAAGTAATAAGAACAAAAAGTCAGAGATCCTGCTGCAATGGAGGCAAAGGGGCTGCCTAGCGGTGGAAACTTACTACGTATTTACCGAGTAAAAAAAAAACTTTTTGCTTGAGCCAACTTCGCAATAATAATGCAAAAAAAAAAAAATATGCCTACCTAGTCACAAAAAATGGTGCCGTTGAGGCTATCACAACCGCATGTTTTGGGGCGCTACTGGTGCAGATAAGAAATAGTATGAGTGGCATGATGACAACAGAACCCTCATGAAGAAACTCTTGTGTGTGATCCGTATGCCTAAATCTTTGATTTGCAAGCATTTGTCTGAAGAAAGAGGGTCACAACATTGGTGACATAATTTTGATAGAGCATGCACCCAGATTACATTTCAACAACATGAAAATCTGACCGTTTGTGTAACAAAATTGATTTTCACATTCATAATCCAGAAGTTGTAATCATGAGCATTAATACTGAACACCACAGTGGTTGCAAAAATATTTTTTTGATTTCCAATGAAAAATGTTTCTAAAATTTTCCCAAGAAAAGTTTTGTTCGTTCATTTTATACTTTTTGTCTACTTAAATTTCAGCTTATTTTTTGTTTTCTTATTCAATGTTGTGATGTAATGGTTTACTCATATGGACCAAAATTTGGGGTTTTGACTAAACCCCGTTTAAAATATTAGAAATACATTTACTTCAGAAATATCAATTAGAAAATGGAAGTTCAAGGGAATTCTATGATGTCGGTAGTGTTTCTGGTAAATGGCACACATACACAAATATGCATACATATATACATAACTGTACAATAACGTAACCATCTACTTGGTACTTTGGACGAAACAAAACATGAACCACGTAAGTGTTTTTGGTGTATCATGTATGGGAAAAACTAACTTTTGAATTTTTGAACAATGGTGTTTATAGGTCCTTGCCAGAAATAGATGGGCTGAGTAAAGAAACCGTACTTGCTTCATGGATGGCCAAGTTTGATTGTATTTTCAAAGGAGATGAGGACAACAAGAGACCCCGACTTCAACAGTCGCTCCATTCTGAGCTAATTTTGTCTAAGGAGCAACTGTACGATATGTTCCAGCAAATTTTAGGCGTGAAAAAGTTTGAACATCAGCTTCTGTATAATGCCCTGCAGGTACAAACAAAAAATATATAAGAGAGAAATACATAAAAAGAATGACGCGTGTTCTCGTTCATTTCCTTTTTTTTTTTAACCTTTTGTCTCTTTCATGGCGTCCTCACAGCAGCATAGAGCACTTATAATATTTAAACTGAACATGAGCACTAAAATGCATGTACAATGCATGATTGAGGAGTACTCTTCCTTCCTTTTCCTGTCCATCGCGTTAGTTTTAGTTGTCTTTCTATGTTTATGTCACTTTCTTTTTTAATAGACTAAAAGTCATAAAATTTAATGCTACAGCTTGTAATCATGAGCACAGAAAAAACAAGGCAACTAATAGCAGTATGTATACTGTTTGTGATGGTCATTACTTTTTTAGGACCAATCTTTGACGACAACTTTTGTATTAGGTACTCTCTCCGTCTCTCCCTTTCTCTTTCCCCCTCTGCGGGGTAAAGTTTATTTTGTGTAGGAAGCTAGTTATATTTTTCTATCAAATATGTATAGGGTTTTTATTGGAAAGTTTTGTGTTGTTATTTATTTTTTCTTGTATGTTTTTGAATTAACCAGAAGCCCTGTTCACAGTCCTATACATATGTACATACATAATATGATACATAAGTAGTAACTCACGTATGGTATAACAAGTACACAGCCTCTAAACATGTTGAAAAAGAAGAAAATATTACATGTTATTAGTATATTTGACGCAAGATATAGACAAAATTAACACGATGCAAATTTGTCGTTTATTTCAGTAATGTCTGTCTTTTGGATGAACATCTATCGTTCCTTTTTTCTCTCTTCTCTTTCTTCTATCTACTACTCTCTCTATCTATATATACATATATATCTCTCTCTCTCACTCTCTCTCTCTCTCTTGAAAACTATGCCAAAAGACAGGCATGCTGGAAACGTCTCCTTAAGTTTTTTGCTGTAACTGAGCTATGTTTTGATTTTAATTTGGCCCATATCATATCAGGAGAAGCTCAGTGTTAAGGTAATCATTAACTTTTTTTCATCAATGGAAGCAACGTACAAATGTTCCCTGCTCTGCTACTTGTCTCTCTATCTATATATTCTAGCTATCTTTCTCTGTATCTCTGTTTATCGTCTGTATTTAAAAAAATATATATCTATTGGCAATGTGCAAGTTGGCAGTGCATTTGCATTTTTTTTACTATAAAACTATACTATTACCTACCTCTATATATATCTCTCTCTCTTTATCTCTTTCGGTATACCGTATTATATATATATATCTATATATACATATATTATATATATATACTTTAATTCTCTCAACTTCACCTCTCTCTCTATATATATAAATATATACTTATATATGTATATTATATATATATGTACTATGTGTGTACCCCTTCAATATGCTATGCCCTTTTTTGTGCCCACTTTTTTAAATTATCACTCCACCTTTTTCTCTCACAAATGTTTCTGTTTTTTTGCATCTTGTTGAATGCAAAGTGCGAAAGAGCACCTTTACTTCCCCGGAGATAAAGTGCAACAAAAAACTACAACTACTTTTTTCCCGGTTTCAGTACTTTTTTACACTTTTGTTTAAAATTAGCTATGAAATTCTACGAATTACTCACTCAATTGTTAATTGAGAGCTGATATTAGTGTACAAATAGGTATTTTGAATGAAAGAGACAAGTGTAACCTGAGGAGAGGCAGTCGTCAGTTGTAAAAACTTATATATATATATATCCATACACGTATTTTGTTTCAGTCAGCCAAAAAAACAAAATGCTTCCAACAAAACATTTAATACAGAGTAGCAAGCAATCTGTTTTCTCTTTTACTACTACTACTTCTATATAAATTACATTTTCCTTCCTGGATGGTTCTTTGCCGGTTACATCATTAAAGCACATGATATATAATGTATTCTGTCCTTGTTTCCATGTTTGACTCTCTATTTACCTGAAGCGATTTCCAGGTTCCTCATATACTTTGTTCTGTTTTAAAGTAGCAGTAGTTTTAATCCTTAAATAGTTTGTCACAGAAAGTTTAGATTGACATATCACGGCGAAATGAGCCAAAAAAGAAGAAGAGAATATATAGCA
>JAHZNC010000032.1:0-14828 GCA_027744095.1 Zhuqinia jingwanae
TTTTTTTTCTTCTTGGCTACCACTTTGAAATCTGTCGATGATGCAGAAATACTTATCTTACACAATCAGAAATATCTGTCATACACACACCCTAGAACCCATACATACAATTTTTATTACATATGCATTCTTGTAGAAAAGTCATATGAATCAATAATAATGTTTAATTTTAAAAGTCAGCTAGATAGTTGTAGTAGTGGACGCGATGATGGATATGATTATGAACACAATAAGTACATCAATTATGTGTGCACAGTACAGTAGACACATGTGCTGGTCTTCATCTCTCTCTCTCTCTCACTCCGCATAAGTAATATGATGTGTTTGGCAATTTCAAAACAAATGTCTTTACCACTTAAAAATTGGCAAACATTTATTATTATGTCATCATCATCATCGTCAGTCGTCATCCTCCCCTCTGTCTCGATTTTCTACAGTGCAGTGGGGACTAGTAGAAAAGTAGCAGGGTTTGGTATTATACGTATGATGCCTTTTATATATTGCAATAAGGAAATTGTAAATCAACAGACAGAGACCCTTAACCTTTTCCATGAGTAAACTGAATTATATTAACCTTATTATGTTCTCAAGCTCTATGTTATGACATATGACACTGTCTCATATGGTTCAATAAAAAAAAAATGTACAAATTGAAATCCGACTTGTTTGATATTCACGTGATAATTCATTAACAGGGAATGAATGGGAAAAGATTACTTTACAAAATTGCAATCAGACTCCATAATCCGTTCAATTTAACCACAAATGTTACACAGGCATACAAAAGCTAGAGAAAGAAAAAATCCTTCTGCTGCTGCTTCTGATGACAAATCGATTTTTAAAAAGGGATTTGGTTGGTCATGCATTGTGCTACGACAAGGAATATATATTTTTACCTTAAACAAATCATTTACCCGTTTGAAAATTTCTCAATAATTTTATGCAAGTGTGTCAGAGTCAGAGATGCTTACACACACTACACACATTGTTTTGCCTTCTTTTTTTTCTTTTACAATAAAGAAGTAAAATATTAATGCTTAAATCATTATAATAATGTGAGCATATAAGGATGTATATATTTAGAGTATAAAATATAAGCAGTCTTTTTTTAAGTACATAAAAAATGTAAATGAGCCATGATGAGTTGTAGTTGTGGTGTAAAGTGTAGTAGTAGAGTTGTAGGTAGAGAGTTTATGGGATCGTCAACCGGCTCACATGCACCTGATGTATTTTTTGCTAATTTTTTTGTTTTATAGTTTACAAAGGCAACCTACTGGCTATGTTTTAATTTTCCTTCGGCTCATCATATAATAATCAACTAAACTATAATAGGTACCTATATACATACACAAATAATGTAGATTGTAGATACAGAGTGCGGTGTGTCTTGTGTAAGTGACCCAAGCGTCAAATTAACAAAGGGAAGTTAAAATTTCGTTTTTTTATTACTAATGTATTTATTTTTCAAATATCATTTCACTCACATACACTCAACAAAGTCACAAAATATTTCATTTTGTGTCGTTTTTTTTAACAAATGAGCTGTTTATGCAAACAGGCAAAAGGGTTGTAGAGCTCATTGACAAATTATTTGAAAATGAATGGAAAGAAGACACTTGCCATTAAAAAAATAAATTAGTAATGATTTGTATGCAAGGCATACGCGCGTGGTATGTACAACGCTCTGGTCTCTGACATGATATAAATAACTTAGTTTCATTTTTTTGAATGAGACAGTTATACAAATATGCAGAGAGAGAGAGAGAGAAAAGTTGTGCCTGTAAAAAGGTATTACGTATGTGTACAGATTTCTTTTTTTTTCGCATTCCAATCTCAGATCATATTATCAAGTAGCAGGACCGAAAGCATCAAGACAGGTAATTGCATTTTTCTCTCCTTTGTATCGCCACTGTATATGACTATCATTTCAACGAGATGAGATGATCATACAAACAATCATCATATATACATAATCATCCATCACATCATCGTTAGATTGTTCTACTGCCTCACTCTTATTATACATTGGCAACCAACGAACAAAATGTAGGGACATTTTAAATTGAATCGTAACACGAAGCATAACACGCAAAAAAATAGTCAAACGGAACAATAACACATACATAATAGTAATTCTTATGCCAAACAAAAAGAAATTTATTGGATTGTATTGAGAATCTCAACAAGAAGTGAAGTGGACGAAGAAAAAAAAATCAATAGGTCATTAGTATTTTTGCTCATCATAGTATGCACGTAGTATTACGTATGCATATATACATAAGCCACTCACCCATTCAGCAGATGAATAGATTAAAAATCTAAAAAGCGCATTTAAAAGAGAGTCACTGCCATCATCATCGTCATCGTTGATCACAGTATATAATAATTGCTATTGAAATAATAAAAGTCATCTTATATCTTTTCCCTTTATAATTTTAAGTGTGTAAACTCTGCAGACAGAATAGAACGCAGAGACTATATACGAAATAAGTATGCTCGTAATAATAATCACAATATTTTTTTTCAACTTGTACATGTGCGCTTGTAGTATGTACAACTTTTGAAAGAGAGTGAAACTGGTCTGGCGGTTATTAAAGGGACGTATATAATGTATTTGTATGTTATGCGTTGTTGATGTTGTTGTTGCTGCCGGTTGACTGTTGACTTTTGAATTTTACTTGCATATTATGTATACCTATATATGTAATATATAATGTAAAATTCGACACAAGAGTGAAAAAAATAATAGGTATATGCACGAATGTAATAACAAGCATTCTTTTATTAATGAAAATCCTACGTGCTTGCGTTCTTATCATGTTATTATTACAGTACTACTACTACTACTTACTCGCAATATTGTCTGTTTGCGTAGGCATTAAATTTTCTTTTTATTATTATTATTTGAATGACGACGGGCACTGGGCAGCAGCAGCAGTAGACAATGTAGTTCACCAAAGGTGAGCCATTTCTAATCATTTCTCTATCAACAATATTATCTCTTGTGTCAATTGGGTTGGGGTTGAGGGCATCTCTCTTATGACCGGGCCGCCTACTGAATAATTGAGAGTAGTATTACGTTATCATAATCATCATCATCATCATCATCATCGGTAACGTGGCTACTAACAATTATACCAGTTACGGAGACGGCAATGAGAGTGATGATTATAATGATGAGATGGATGGATGGATGGGATATTGCGACGAAGGAGATGATGATGATGATGATGGGGCCTTTGTTGTTACCTTACCACCTGGCAAACAATGCAGTAATAGTAGTAAAAGAGAGTTATGTGATTTTAAATGTTGTTTGAAACATCTTGTGTAAATTGGCTATCATGAGAGATGATGTTGCGTGTGTGTGCACTGTTTACTACGTCGATGATGGTGGCTTGCTGGTCATGCGGGAGGCAGGGAATAACGTGGGTTCGCCATTTAATGGCATTAAGTGAAAACGGATGAACAATAGATGCCGATCCCCTTTTACAAATACAATAATAATATATTCCCTTATGGGACCAAGACTGCTTGCTTACCTGTTCATTAGTATATAACCACTAATCCTACAAATATTCACAATAGCGTAGATAACTATCGAACATTTTAAAGTCTTGCAACATCGACACAAACGATCGATCTAACGATTTTGTCTGGGTGCTCTCACTAGAGTCTCTTGTCATTGTTAAAGTTTTCCTAATCCTTTGCTACAATTAACAACCATTATTTCTATCGCTAAATGCCTATTAAATGTACCTACATAAGTTACTTATTATATTGCTTTGTTATCATCGTATATTTAAAAAAAAAAACCAATGGACGCTGAGTAGATTGAATTCTTCTGTATACTAACGAGCATACGCACACTATTGCGCTACCAAAAAAATTTAATCACTAGTTACACTACACATTAATAACTAATCTATCTTAACCGTTAAAAATTGAATGAATAAGATTTCAAATGATAGAAATTGATAAATGGTTTGCATACAATTTTTTTGTTTCTGTTACGCACGATATAGAAATGTTAAAATTAAAGATTATACAATTGATTACTATTACTCTTTTCAATTTATTCCTTTTTGAATTTGGTTCACTTGGTTGATGAAGATCAAACCCTTTGATTAAACTTATTATTATTCTTAGTATGCAAAGTAGTAAAGTTTATTGATCGTATTATATTTATTTGGGATCTTTGTGCCTGTGCCTATTATTGTAGGGCTTACAAAATAACAATGTGGCAACAAAATGCAGATTAAATGTAAATTTCTTTCATAGTTTCCCAAGTGCACAGGTAAAGTAAAACGCACTTCTTATCTCTGCAATATTTTTGGTCGGTACAAAAAACAACAGGCTGATTTGATTGATTGATTGTTAGATTTCAATTTGTTATTTGACTTCCCTTTCGCAACATTGTTTTTTTAAAATATCTAGCCTTGTTATCAAGTAATTTAACTGGCTCATTCATATATTCATATTTTTTTTACGCATAATATATTCATCCATTCTTCAGGTATTTATATTTGACTTGCAAGCAGACAGTAAAATATATTGTAGTAGTTCAGCTCGCTACTTGAAAGAAGTACGTCGGAGTTATATTGTTTTCTTTCAGTGATATGTCATATAGTTCATTCATGAGGCAGAACGATTATTGGACATGACAGTGTACTGTCGATTCTCGCACAGCTTTTGGCTATGCATTACACATAAAACTTTATGTTTTAAAATTTAATACGACCACACAAATGCAGTATTTTTACATAATCGTAAAGTATTTTGCTGACTACATACAAAAGTACAGATACTTAACAAAGAAAAAAAATCTCGTCTTGTCTTGTAAACTGACAGGAGAAAACTTTTTTTTATTGACGCCTTCAAGTCAAGTCGTACAATGTAAAAAAATAGTCCAAGAATGCCTTGTGATATTAAAAATAACATTTTTTATGTTGTATGCATCTTACATAAAAGCTAATAAGTAGGATTTTGAAAGATTTTCAAAAAAATTCTTAGCGAACGGTATTTTTGTAATTTCCCCATGAAAAATGAACCAATATGCTGAATACATAAAACAAAACAGGAAAATACCTACTTCAAAAATGGCAAAGAAATATTTACAATTGCAGCAAAAAATGAGCAACACAAAAATATTCGAATACGATTTAGTCTAATTTTGCCTACGGTTTGAACAAGATCATTAAAAAGATTTAATGAGCTGGATTTTCTTCATCATCATATTATTATGATTATTATTATTTTTGTCCTCAGGTGGAATTATGATATGACAGGGTTTAACCGAGAAAAACAGATTTTTTTTATATGTTGGACGATGATGAATTGGAATCAGTACACTTGAACTTGATCCGGTTCACAATTTGACCAACAAGATGAAACAACAAAAACATATAGGTAGATACATACGTACACAAATATATGTGCGTATATCTGCATTTTTTGCTAGAATGATTCACATCTTCTTGTAATCATGTAATGATTGCGATAATCATAATATTAAATACCATAAAAGGCAAAAATTGATGTTTGTTTGGTCAAGATTTTTCGAACCTTTTTTTTGTTGTTTTTGTTTGTTTGATAAATGAATTGTATTCCGACGGATTGTGTGCTCTTGCTAACCCACAGAAAATTCTCGTTTGACAAGCTATAAAAATTACGAGAATGCCCTTTGTTTTTATTTCACCATTCACATTCTAACATATAGTCGGAAAATTTCAATGAATACTATGCCATGTGGAGCAATAGCCATTAATCAATAATTAATCACAAAGGCAATTAACTTTGAAAACAAAGCGGCTACAGCAATTAATGTAGTAGTAGCAGTACAGCAGCTAAGCAATTATTTAGAAACGAATGGCTGCATCTCTGGCATCTATCATTATATCAGATGCTAGTAGTAGCGTAGTTCATTTATTTCGATAGCATACGTATATTTTTAAAAGCTTGTTGATATAATTTTTAATAAATATTTTGTTGCGTATGTTTCCTCTTACCTTGTGACAATGGATCCGCAAATGTGCATGCAATATAGGCAAAAGCTACGAGAAGAAGGAGCATATAAGATGATGAAGACGCTGATGGTGACGACGATAACATTGACTTGGCTGTCACTTGCCCATGTCTAATTCGGGCTGAAACTGAATAACGATTACGTAACGTGTTTGTACCAAATAAACTGTTGGTGCTGCTGCTGTTGTTGTTAGTGCTAACTTGTTTAGATTTCTTGTTACTACTCTGTTGATGTCGTTGCGTCGTCGTCATTATGATCTTCTTTTGTTGGGTGTCCAACATCACATCATCATCACTCGGAGATAATTTGAACCTCCCCATTGTGAGGATGATTGTTAAGACAGTTTTGATTGTTCGAAAATATTGTCCTTTTTCTTTTCACTCCCTCTCTCTCTCTCTATTTGTCAAAATATAAACTATATGAAAAGAGTACAAAAAATATACATAAGATAAACAGGTCCACTATATTCTTTGATAGAGTACTAAACTGCACTTTCATTCATTCACTATAGGAGTTTCTTTTTTTATTTATCCGATTTAAATCGAATTAAAGTTGTCCTTGCACCCGTTAACTTGTTACATTCTAATGCTGACATTTGTCACTAAAGTAAGTACCAAAATAGTTAGTTTCAACATCACTTTTTAATCTTGTCATGTTTCACACATTTGCTAACCAAAAGTAAATCATGTACTAACGACGACGGCAGTAATTTCAGTTTGTGTCCCGCACATTTTCCTGTGTGGGGGTGGATGTTGTTGAAGGGGGAAAGGGTTTCCCCTTTAAACCATATACGTTTTTTTAGTATCCACTAGTCTCGTCGAAAGGAATCTGAAATTATTTTTTTTTTCATACAACAAACACAGTTACGTATACAGCATAAATACATACCTGTACACAAATCATAAGCATACAAAAATGCATAGTAATTTCCCAAGGGCTATTTTTCCCATTTTGGATAGATCAAGCATAAGAAAAGTCGAGACTATACAGACTACAGTGACTATTTACAGTGATTTTTTAAACAAGCAAACAGTGATATAAACAGTTCCATAAATTAATACAATTTAAAGACAAAAAAATACATCCTTCTATTCCAATCAAGCAGATAAGCGGAGCATTACAATTTTTTTTTTGAATATATTAGTTTTGGTGCAAGCAGACACATGCCGACATATATCACTCAACGATCTCCGAAAAAGGTTCCTTCGTAAAATTATATGTACCCACCACATAATTTTGCAAACCCCGAAAACAATATAATATACTTTTGGTCGGGTCGAAGCAAAGCAAAAGCAATACCCTTATACATATAATAATATACAGAACCCAATAGGTATGATACTCATATCATCTTGCACACCTTCAAATTGATAAGAAATTTCATTTTTGGTCTGACTTGACTATATGGTCTGTTATGCAATAATGCATTATTATTATTATGATCATCATTATTACTTTTATATTTTTATCCTCTTCTTTGGTAAAAAAATAATAATTTATCTAACTAAAACAATAAGAGCAGTTTATTATATATTTTGTTCATCTTATTACTACCATACGTCATGCCATGCCATGCCAGAAGCTAAAAAGGAAAAAAAAATATATGAGTGTGTGTGTGCACTAGTATAACTCAATGATGTACCCTGAGTAAAACTAACTCACATCAGTTAAATGCACAATACATAACATAACCTTTTCTTCATTATCAGAAAGAGCAAAGTCTTTTTGGATAAGCAGTATGCATACAAAATAATACACATAGCAAAATATAACCTATCCTCCAAAAGAAAGTTAAGAGAGAATAAGAAGAAAAAAAGATGAAAGATTATGATTTCATCTTTTGAATAGAAAAAAAACATACAATTGCTAAATGTATAAAATTTCGATACGCTGCTACTGTTGTTGCACACTGTTCTGTATAAATATATGTGGTGTGTGTGTGTGTGTGTGTACTACAATAATACACAACACAAAAACGTACCATTGACCGGTCAGTTAGATTTTACAGCTTGAAATTCACTCATTGGAAATTATTACAAGCAGATTCATCCATCACGTAAGTGTTCGGTAGAAAAAAAAGGTGGTTTCAGTTGAAGTATGAAGTTTAAGGTTTAAAAATAAAGCCTGGTTGACTGACTGAAGCAAAAAGAAAAAAAAGTAATAATAAAAAGTTCGAAACTTTACGCACTCACAGTCAGCAGTCTGTTTAAATATAACTTGTGGCATTATAAAAATATATAAAAAATCAACATCATGATCATCATCATGCACTGTCTTCCTGCTATACAGATACACTATTTATCTACCTACGACTTGACTTGAATAATGATAAAAATTATATGAAATTCTATTTTGTAATCCAAATATATACACATAAGGAACAAGGAAAGTAGGTAGTCGTCTCGCACAAAAAGCAACAAAGTGCAGAGGTCTGTACATGTATAGGTAAGAAAATAATAATAATAATAATGACATGTATGCGTACATCCTTCCTGCTACCCTTCTTTTTTTTGTATTATGAATTTTCGGTAATTTGCTTACATGTATGTCTGACTTTGATTATTATGATTGTGCTGCTGCTTCTGTAATATTAAGTGAGCCTCACTGAGCTCAGGTTGAAAACTTCTTTTCAGAGGATTTTATTAGACAAGGTTAAATAATCAAATTCCTGCAACCACTTCTTCTTCTCTTCTTCATGAACAAAAGTGCACCAAATAAAGAAGAGAAAATATTACATAAGGCAGTGTGTGCCTCTTCCGAGGATGTGCTATTGAATGATTACCTACTTGTGTGTGTAAAAAGTCTCTTGAACCAAACTAAAGCACAATCATGCTAATGTGTTGGGATGTTGATGATGATCATGATGATCATGTTGCGAAGAAGACGAAGAAATTACAATTTTTTTTATACAACATTAAACAAAAAGGATTATATACTATTTATACGTATTAATAATGT
This sequence comes from Zhuqinia jingwanae, assembly GCA_027744095.1. Lineage (NCBI taxonomy): Eukaryota > Metazoa > Arthropoda > Collembola > Entomobryomorpha > Paronellidae > Zhuqinia > Zhuqinia jingwanae. The sequence continues at coordinate 8,981 of JAHZNC010000032.1, forward strand.
TTAGAAGCAAATAATAGCAGATTTTATTTTGTTAGTAGTTGTTTGTTTTTTTCTATGTAAAAAGCAGGTTTCTAGAAGAAGAAAAGTTTTGGAAAGAGGAAACAAAGTAGCGGAGATGAAGTGTAAACTAAAATATCACTACAAGATGATCACACTGTAACAAGCGGAATTTTGAAAGCCCGCTATAGCAGTGAGCATGGCAGACTTATTTTTTACAGTTTTTTAAAAACATTTCTATGCAATTCTCTGTACACATTTGGAATACTAATAAAATCCACAAAAGTTAAGCAGAAAAGTTTTTCAGACCATTAAATCAAAACATGTTATATAAAACACTGAATCACTAATTAAGTAGGAAGCCCCAAAGCAAATTATTTCCGTAAAAGCCAGTTTTTTCATTACTTTTTACTGGATTTGTACATGTAATTTTTTTCTTATACTTGTTGCATTATTTGCACAAAAAAATAACTGCATAAATAGGGGCTAATGGGTGAAACACAATAAAGCAATAAAAGCGTTTTTCCTTTTCACTATACAAAATTACTATTATATCCTCCTCTCCCACTCTCTCTCTCTTTACGCACCGTTTATTTTCATCCAGAAAAAACGTATAATATCCAGGGATGCCGAAAAATCGGTCACTGTGTCACACTTGATGACAGAATGACGGCCTTGGCAAAACCGTTTTCACAATATCCACACTTTCCTGCAGAGATTTATGTATAGTCACTTCAATCACTCTTGCAGCTTCTTTTTCTGCATGTTTCAACTTAGTAACTGCTAAACTCAACAATCATATTATTATTATGCTGATTGCATAACCATAATCATTTTTACTGGAATCCTTCCTTTATTATTTTTTATTTTTTATTTTTTTTTGATCACATACACACACACTTCTTGGGTAAAAATCCAACAATAATAAATTGAGTTTCCTGTTGATAATGATGAGGGTAATATTATTTATGCTGATGCATGCATCATGCAGGATCTCCTACAAATATAAGCAGAGTAAACACGACAACAACAGCAACACTACTATTAATAGTCATACAAAAATGTGGGCTACTACAAAGGAAGTGTGGTCCCAGGTGTACGGATCACTACTGACGGCTAAGCAACTTTTTCAATGAGGGAAAGAGTTAACTTTACTTACTTTTAGAACAAACTTGCTTGTCTCAAACGTAATATAGAAAAGGAACATGAGCGCATTGTTGTGTGTATCTGTATACATTATTATCGCTTTGTTGCATCTTGCACACCACCACCACAACCAGTACAAAGTTACATTTACCTTGCTTTACTTTTATATTACACATTATTGCACCTTATACTAAGCAGCAACAGCATACAATAGGTATATAGTAGTTGTATATAGGGATCTCATCTTCTGAGCGCATTGCATTATTGCAGCATCCATCCTTCAACAATGCCATAGCAAGAGACTTTCCAACTACTACGCAAACGAAACGCAATAATCAAAACACATGGCATGGCACAGTCTTCAGTCAGACTTCTTAACTTCTAATGTATTCCTTTTCTTACCTTACTACTACTACCTTAAGTCAGCGAAGCCTCTCTCTCTCTCTCTCTCTCTCTCTAATAACTCTAGACCCATGTCAGTCGATATAAACGAAAAAGAGTTAAGTTTACTAGAGTTGTGTGAAGTTATATAGGTACAGATAAAAACACACGAGGATGAGATTTTTTTTCTCTTCTTTTCGTCATACCTTCGTTACTTGTTTACTATATACTACGTTTTGCGTTTACTCTCGCATCGCATCAACAGCGCTACAAGTTAACAATGCATGTTGTTATAGTGCAGAGGTACGCTACAAAGTAATAGCTGAGCCTGTTTATAGTTAATGTTATAAAGTGCTAGTGCCTATATGTACCTACATATATGAAGGCACTATCTGCTTTAAGGCTCCTCGATCAATATTTTTCAAGACATGAGGATGGCAAGAAAACCACACACAAAGAAAAGGGTTAAAAACTATGATAGAGACATACATTGCATTCATATAGTAAACAGAATCTACATAAAAAATGTAGAAAGATGGTTTCGCTGTTCTCGGGGGTTGTTTGATAACGTCATTTCAAAAAAAAATCAGTTTTCACATTTTTGTTACGATATGCTCATTTGATAATTTTGTTCTGTTTGATAGAAAATAGGTGAAAATTAGGATTTTACATAGATGGTACGGTATGCGCATGTAAACATTTTGCATGATAATATGTATAAAATTTCCTATAAAACTACGAGCTTTATTATACCATGTATCATGATCATGATGGCATATATTATTGACAACGTAACGTATTTAATCGAAGAAGATTGTTGTGCCCCGACCATAAACCACTTTCTTATTGATATTTTGTATTGTAGTAAACTATATATGCTCCCATCTCTACTATCTGAAGCCACTTTTATGCCTGTGGCGTTTCATAGAACAATAATTCTAGCTAATTCAGGTATGCTATATGTATAATTTCTATTGTATATGTCACCTTTTGATAGACTGACATACTCTTCGTAAGCAAGACAGTAATTGTCTACAAAACATGTGCACATGTGTACATGATGTAACGTACACTGAATGAAAAAAGGGTATCAAGACTACTGAAATAAGGTATGTAATATGAATATGACTGTGTCGATAAGTTCAGGGATGCCCTCTTCCTTTTCCACTTGCGTTACAATTTCCGGTGCAGGGGCTGTTGTGCGTGTAGGTAGTTTTGTCTTGCAAGGCTTCATTGACTTATTATAGTCTGTGGGATATAGCTCTATACATGCATACAAAAACAGAAAATACTACATCCGCAATAAATGCTTCTTTTTGTCAAAGCGTAAATGATGTCATATAAAAGAAAATCCTCCTCGTGCAGGTGAATACTGAACGCGCCATCTCTACAGAGTTTTTTTTGTATCACATTTTACATTACGGCATGTACACTAAAATAGACCACGAATTGCGATTTGCAATGCAATGAGAAGCTTTTACTTATTGCAGAATTAATGAACTTATGTAAATGTATGTATACACAAGATATATATGTGTATTCGGTGTAAATACAAAATTTACCGGTAACTTGTTTTTGCTTTTCAGTCATTATTATATTGTACAAAATAGTAAGTAAGCAAGTTTAAAAAGAAGCATATACATCCCATTCAACGACTCAAAGTGTTACCTACGACGCCAGTAGACGCACCATAACGTATTATTTGAAAATCGTTGAAGCTTGTGCACTTGTTCATCATCTTTAATCAACAACAAAAACCGAGCTACTGCTATAGAGTATTTTCCTCGCGCAAACCAAAAACGGATTGTTCCACATGACAGAATACTGGTCGAACGGTTTATTTTTGTGAAGAAATCAAGGAATTTGCGAATGAGTCAATTTTATAAGGTCTCGAAAAAAAGTTACATAATATTATGTATAATGGATGTACTTGTATGGTGTGTATGCACACAAAAATCTAGTCTGGTTTCGCTATGTTCCGTCTTGTAAAATTGTAAACTTTGCTCTTCTTCAGTACTTGTAAATACAGATACTAATACTACTCATTTTATAATGTTCTTTACTTTTTGGCTGCTGGGTTGGTGAGGAAGGAAGGTGCTCACCAAGACGGATATATACATTAACATTATACTAGTTCTTATACCTGCGCACATGCATGTACATAAATACAATTAAATTTTTTTTAAATCAGAGAAAAGAACAGATATATTATACCATAATTTATACTTTATTGGATTTGAGCCATTTGTATAGTATGTATGTACTATGTAGATAGGTATATTAAAATGTTCATGTGATATTAATTCTACACACATGTGAACATCAAAGGCTTTTCTTCCTGAGTGATATTATAAGCCTTAACCTACCGTATTAAGTGAACTGAGATTGAAGACGGAGTCGGTTGGCACAGTTTTCGCTGCATTATATGGTATTTACTTTTTGCTTTTATTTCACATTTTCTGTGTGAATCTTGGATTGTCATATATTTTTTACACGAAAAGTTTTGGTGTGCCTGGTGTGCAGTAATCATCATCACCGCCACCACCCCCCTCATCCACCAATAAGCCACACACAGGTGTATTTCATTATGAACTGCTGATGCTGAAAATGAGCATGCTTTTATAAAAGTGTTTAGTATGCGTAGGTACACATTTGAGCAGTTTAACACACAACCAAAACAGGAGTACAGACAGAATGTCAATTGTATTTACGTTTTGTCAAAACCATTTAGCAACAAAATTTCCATTTATGTGGTAAAATTACACATTAGATTCTTTTAATTCTGGATTGCAGAAAATAGTGCAAAACTTTCCGCGCGGTTATTTTGGAAGTCGTTCACATAATACATTAGACTCAAATTTAACTCAGATCTCAATAGGTACGAAGAAATATGCCAACTACAACCATATATCATCTCATTTGAACAAGCAAGCGTCGTTTTGGCAAAGTGGGTGACATCTAATGAAAAACTGCAACTCTTTTTATCCTTCATTTATAATCTCTGTGTATATTCTTATTCGCATAAAAGTAGCTATGCATTTCAAATTCATTTTTTTCATCTCTTATTATTATTATTATTATTATGCGCACACACAATAATAATGAAGAGTAGCGGACACAATTATACTACATCAACTATTATCCCACAATTATAGACATCCTGTTCTCAGTTTTTCATTGTGGTTTGTTTTACTACTACTACTAGATTTCTTGTAAAAAGGATACCTACCTACCTACTATTATTCTTATGAATTACGTGTGGGTAGGTACACGTAACATCGCGGTTATCATCCTGGTCGCTCACCGAATACAATAGTCTTCTTATATATAGCCTTTGTTGTAGTAATAATAGGCGCATAATAATAGTTCAATAAGGTGACATCGAAGTGCTCCCGATTTCACCTTATTGAACTAAACGACAAGATTGGCAATATTTTACAGAGAAAAACAAAGTACATGTTACTACTACCCCCTTAGAAAAATATTATGTACAATTTGAGATCAAGAACTACGCGTAGGCCTTTCCTAACTTCAAAAAGGTGAATCATTTCAATAACTTCAATAAAACATGTAAATTTATTTTGTGAGCAATAAATCTGCTCTATAATAAAATAAAACACTACTGTGGAGGATTGATCTACATTTAATTTTTTTTAGCATTCATTGTGCTGTTGCGTTTGTTGTTTGCTAAAGGTCCTTCACAAAAGCAAATTGAATGTGCGATATTATTATAGTAGTGCATGCATGTATTTAGTTACCTTTATCATGCAATTTCTAAAATACATAAAGAAAACCATACCATTCACTCTTGTCGAGGGTTAAAGGGACAAATTATAAAACAATGAAGCATGTCTTTTTACACAAGTGACAAGGTTCATAATTTCTTACTATTAGTTAGATTGGTTGGGTGAGTATATTGTTTATATAAAAAATATTTCAATCTAATTTAATAATTCAACATTGAACCAACAACCAAGTACTTGTTATGTTATTTTATAATCCACCACATATGCCTCATAGCCTTGCCTCATTGTCAGTTTTCCTTTGTAATAATGTGTAATGTCGACTGTGTAAAAGACGTAAAGTAAAAGAGGAACGTAGGCTGAAAATAATATTTAGTGCGAACAACTTTACATACAAATTTAAAGCTATATAAAAATGAACACATGTAAATTCAGCCATATTTATATATGTGCTGCTGCTGCTGCTCCTACTGCCCTATTGATACAGATACAATGCATTATGGGAAAAATATGATATGACAGGAGATGAGATGCAAGAAAAGGTACTGCGTACAAGATTATTGTCTGAAGGGAGAAATGGA
>JAHZNC010000033.1:0-16370 GCA_027744095.1 Zhuqinia jingwanae
ATGCAAATCGATTATTTATTATTTGCTGACGATCTTGTCATGTATGTAGATTGTACAGAGTATAATGATGGAATGAAAAAATGCAAGACTCTATTGATATGTTGGAAAATTGGTGCAATGAAAACGGCATGATAATTAATACAGCAAAAACCAAATATATGTATTTTATAAAGCTAATGATCATTTGGTTTAATCATTTGGTGTAATCAGAGTGATACAGCCATCAGTAGATTGCAAAACAATATAAACATGTTTGTTTTTACTTTTTTCTTTCAGAACTTAGGCAGAAAGAAACGTTTGAAAAGCTGTAGAAATTTTGACATATGCAATATTTTTGAAAAAATTAATTTGTTTACTATTGTAGAGAGAAAACAATTACTTGGACTGAAGTTTGTGTATAAGTTTCAGGCATATAATATATTTAAAGGATGGTATAATGGTTCACACCAGGCGTCAAAGGCACGCCCCACTCTAACTGTAAGTAGCCATAATTCGGTACTGTATACAAAATCTGTTAAATGGTATACTACAGATGTGTGGAATACGATGGTTCGGTCTAATTGTGTTAATTTTGAAGATGATATTGATGATTCCGAAATCACATTTGACGATAAAATTAAGGCCTATTTGTTACATTTAAAGAACAAAAAAATTTTTGTATACAAATTAATATATGTTGTTTTTGTTATGATTGGAAATAATTTCGGATATTGTCCACTAACTTTGGATATATTTTAGCTTGTTATGATTCAACCCGTGTTATTGTTGGGAGAGCAGCCTTTTTTGGTTGAAACATTTAACACGTTAATAAATTCAATGCAATTCAAATTGTACACGCTGACATTTTGCATATTATGCTCATCAAAAAATGAGTAAGTGTGTAAATTATTCAAGTTAAAATACTTGGTTTCGAACAAAAAGTAATAAAAGCATTCTCATTTTGAAAATTGTTTAAACCAACAAAGTTGGAAACAAAAAATTAGAGCAAAGTACAAAGTATCATAATTATGATATATTTTGTTGTGGCTATGCTAAAAGTTTGACAAAAAACCGTGGCAATTTAAACAAGTTCATGATGATGATGCTAGTATAATAGAATAGANATAGAATAGAATAGAATAGAAACTTTATTGTCTTTCCTGTTTCACACACATTATTTATAACAATGCTCAATATGGTTTTCAAACAGTGACATTCATACAAATAAATAATCTCCTAATTTCTAGATCGAATCACAATATATAATAATTCATAAGATAACAATTTTTGCATTAACATATTTCTTTTTTAATTTCGTTAAGAAAGCCATCCATTTCAAGTTCTAAAACATCAATATTTCTTGGAATTTTATTCCACAAAATTTTGCTCCTGTATGAGCTACATTTTTTATAGGATTCTAACTTGATTCTGAATGAATATTGTCATCATAGTAATCGTGCTTTGGGTAGTTACTTACTCCCAATTAAACGGGCTTTATTAATTATTATGCTGTTGATTTCAGTTCACTTCTACAACTACGTTGACGACAACTGGGACTGGCGAATGTTTTTGCGGACCCGATACGCAAGTGAGTACGGCTATCAGTCTTTCCCGCACTACGACACACTGACTGAAGTGGCGGACGACATTGCCAGTTGGACGTGGGACTCCCCAATGATGGATCATCGTCAACACCACCCGAAAGGACAGGGGGAAATCAGGGAGCTTATCAGAAGTCACTTGCCGTTCCCATCAAACTATGATTCCACTGCGGCCTTCCCTTACATGCTCTACATGGCACAGTTAACTCAGATTATGGGACAAAAGACGCAAACCGAGTTTTACAGAAGGCTTCAAGACAAGCTGAACTCGGATGGCACGGGCCACAACATGGGTGCCCTTTACTGGCAGCTCAATGACATTTGGGAGGGTTGCTCATGGGCTTCAGTTGGTACACTAGCCATTAATTATTCTACATTTTATTGATTTAACACAATCCATCGGATTCCATGATTTAAGATTCCTTGGAATGTTGTTAGAAATAAGTGGACGGTGGAAGCTACAAATGTACTACGCTTTGAAATTCTTTGCTCCAATCCTCGCTTCCCCTTACCAAGCCCCGAATGGGGATGTAGTCATCGAACTCATCTCTGATTTGCCAGCACAGTTTACTGGAACCCTTAAAACGCAAATATTTAGACTCAACTCCACCATTGCAGCTCTCTCAGAAGAAAACGTTGTTGAGGCGGTAAAGTAAAGAATACTATTCTTAGGCTTTTGCATCTAAATAATAATAACCCACCCACCAACCCAACACATGATTGCTTGGATTTGTTTTTTCAGGATTTCCTAACATCAAAAGAGGTGAAACGCATCCCAAGTGCACTGCTTGACACACTTGGCTGCGGTGACGACCCGAGCTCTGGCTCTGTAAATCCCTGTGTTGTCTACGTGACCATGCCAGGGAGACACCCGGACAACTTTCTCTTCCTTCAATATCCTCGCAACAAGCTTGCGTTGAAGGACCCCAACCTACAGATCGGGTCAGTGGTGAGCGCTGGTGACGGGAAAACGGTAAACTTTATTCTCTCATCGGAAGCTGTCGCGCCTTTTGTTTACCTGACAGTTCGCGGAGACCATCGTGGCTACTTTAGTGATAATGGGTTCCTCCAAGTATCCACCACCAAACAACTCTCATATTACTCGGAGAACGGGATTAGTGCGCAGCAGTTTATGGACCGCGTCCAGGTCATGTCGCTATTTAATGTTACCGTCGTGGCGGAGGATTTCCAGGATTCCCGCGAAGACTACTCGTATGTGTACGGACCCCGCCATTATGCTCCAGAAAATAGCAATGAAAATAGTGTACACCTTTCCTCTTTACTCTGATTTTATTATGCAAATTTTAAAAGGCTGCGCCCTATCTAACAATTTGACATTCTTCAGAATAGTAAAAAAAATGCATATGAAACCAGTAAACTGTAAAACGTTTTTTAAACTTGAATAAACACAATGACTCAGCGATTGAACATTTGCGCAAATGTATTTGCACTTGATAAACATACAACCAATATATTGAATACCTATTAGCAGAAAAACGGAAAAACCCTTTTGTTATTGTCACCTTGTTTTAGGAATTAAAAGATGCATTAAAAATTAATGTATTTTATTGATTGAGCGACAGGGTTTCCGATCCATATGCAATAATTACATTTGACCTTCAATCAATGTTATTTTATTACTTGAGAAGCAAGTAAACATATTAGCTTATTGATCCTATCATCGACACAGTCAGTCAAAGCAAAGCAAATCTCCTACTATGTACTAGTTGTCAGTTGTACTACTCTACAAGCCAGCTACAAAGCGCGTCAATTTCGTCAAATTATTTATGTGGTTGACAGAAAACAGAGAGCTATTAACATTTATCGTTTGTGCAATGAAATAAAACAAAAGGAGATCATATATGAGTAACTTTATAATTATAACTTGTGTTATTTCGTCCTTCATTGCGTTGCATTTCACTTATTCACTTTGCAATGTCCACCAATGTACTTTGAACCGCAAGAAATGCTTAAATGCGGAAAATGCTGGATTTTTTACTGGAAAAATAAATACTTGTATTAGAACATTACCAGAATGCATAATATTAAACGAGCTAGAAAAATAGTCCTGATCCTGCCATTGTTTTACATGGTCGTGTGTGGAGCAACTAGAAATTTCTTGAGTGGAATAGAGTTTATTTCCTTAAATGCACCAAGATCGGAAAACATATGGAGCGTGTCTGGAGTCAACGTTTCAACTGGCATAGGTATGTATAATTTTGGTAGTAGGACAATGGCTACCTACCTACATATCTTGATACTCTTTTTTGTTTTTACATCCAAACTCTTGTTTTTAGAAATTAAGTTGGGAGCTTCAGTGCCTGGCGGTATTTACACCGACTTGGAAGAAAATGGTGTCTTGTCATCACCCATCTTTCATGAATACAATGACATGGAAAACCGATGGGTAGGTTGGCTCAACTGGACATACACTAGGGCTTTCGCAGGTGTCATGTCATGTCAAAAGTTAGTGCATGGTCAAGCAGTCTACTCAAAAAATAGTTGCTAATTGGATTTTTTTGTTAGTGACACAATCACTGCTTGACAAGGAGCAAGTTGTTCTCGTATGCGAAGGTCTCGACACCGTCAGTCAGGTCTTGGTGAATGGCGAGAGAGTGGGACAAAGTGACAACATGTTTGTCCGCTATATCTACGACATCAAACATGCACTACACGTATACATGTCCACTAATTAATTATCCATTCACATTTCATTTCAAAACGTAATTCCAATGTTTTTCGTATGACTTGAACGGTGGGAGGTAGCTGGGGGAGAACTTGTTGCAGATAAAATTCGAGTCTCCGGTGAAATACGCTCAATCTGAGTACAGGAAGCATGAAAAGGAAAACGGCTACGCTGTTCGACCTCATAATCTCGTCCCAGAATTTCGGGGAGAGAATCAAGTTCAGTTCATACGCAAGACACAATCTTCTTTTTCTTGGGATTGGGGTAACCGCAAACAAGTTTTTAACTTCACATATTTACTTTTCCTCCGTATTCATCTAAAAGCTAAAGTTAAAAGTTATGACATTTACTTATTTGTCGCCTTTGTTTGGGCAGGACCGTCTTATCCAAGCTCAGGAATTTGGTAACACACACACCACAAACTCATACAGCAGGATAACTTATTTTTTATTAACAACATATTATTGGGGATGTGCAGAGAATGAATGTTTATTTGAGAATGAATGTGTGATCGTCTATTAAAAAGGAATTTTGTTATCAGGAAAGATATTTACATTGAGGGCTACAATGGAGCAATTATGAGGGATGTCATGATTTTCTCGACCCCTTCGAAATCCCCACCGGATGAGAGTGCAGCGACCCAGTGGAATGTAACCGCTCGTATATACTACGATTGTGCCAGCCACAACAAGTCTGCCATTCTCAAATTTCATAGAAGCGGCTCCAAAACTCTGCTCATGCGACACATTGCCTTGCACAAGGGCAAGGGACAAAGTGTGGATATCACGTTGATAGAATCAGTGCGACAAAGATAAAACATTCCCTTAGCTCCGTATTATCATCATTAGCATGATCCCTATCACTTGAGGTGACTGTGTTACTACTGTCCTTTGTTTTGTTTTTTTTTAAATTGAAGGGAGATGTTCTCAAACTTTGGTGGCCCAATGGATACGGAGAGCAACACCTGTACAAGTACAGCTTGGTCCTTGGAATGGATGATCTGATAGAAAGCAGTAGTCGGCAACTTCGTATTGGCTTCCGAACAGTACAACTCGTCCAGGATTTTGTGCAGCCCAACAACAGTACACTCAAAGGAAGGGAGTTTTACTTTCGCGTGAATGGGGTTAAAATGTACTCCAAGGGTTCCAACTCCATACCCTTGCACGCTTTACCTGAGCGAATCACTGGGAAGCATACCGAGTGGCTGTTGAGAGCAGCCAAAATCTCACATCAAAACATGATCAGGGTTTGGGGTGGGGGAATGTATGAGAGTGATTCCTACTATGACGTAAGAAATTAAATAGCTCTCAAAAAATAACTGGACCAATAATCAAGTAATATAGCATTTAATTGAATAGTGGGCAGACGAATACGGGATTCTGATTTGGGAGGACTTCATGTTTGCGTGCGCTCTGTACCCGGCAACTCGCCCATTTCTCGAGTCTGTCGGTCAAGAAGTGGAAACGCAGGTGAAGCGATTGCAACACCGGACCAGTTTGGCGTTGTGGGCAGGAAATAATGAGAATGAGGGCGGGCTGAGAGGAAACTGGTTTGGCTACAACCCACACTACATGCCCGACTACATAAAACTTTACATTGGGACAATTAAGAGGCTGGTGGAAAAGTTGGACCCTTCCAGGAGCTATTTGCCGTCCAGTCCAACAAACGGGATACAAACGGAAGAGGAGGGATGGGTTTCTGACAAGCCCGCCGATTTGAAATACGGGGACAGTAAGTCAGAAATCATTGAACAAGGACTACGCACAGCTGTAATAAAAAATTCACTGCATTCATGGTTGACTTACATTTCCCCCAAGTTCACGCCTACAACTACTACGGAGACAATTGGGACTGGAAAATTTACACGCGGGGAAGATACTCGTCAGAGTACGGCTATCAATCGTTTCCCCACTACGACACCTTGGCTCAAGTCGCTGATAATATATCTGAGTGGACATGGCGCTCTGCCAGGCTGGAACACAGGCAACGTCATCCTAGAGGTCAGCATGAGCTTTATCATATTATCGCACGCCATTTCCCATTCCCAACGGATTATGATTCGCCAGAGGCCCTGCCTCACATGCTGTACATGTCCCAGTTGTCCCAATGCATGGCTCAAAAGACTCAAACCGAGTTCTATAGACGTTTGCAAGACAAGTTGTATGAGGATGGGACAGGGCATAACATGGGCGCTTTGTACTGGCAACTGAACGATGTGTGGCCGGGATGCTCCTGGTCAACTGTTGGTTTGTTCTTTTTTCCATTCCACATTAATTTGCATAAATCCACAAAGACCATTCTAATCGTAAAGCTTTATATGTATATTTTTATCAGAGGTTAATGGACGGTGGAAAATTCAAATGTACTATGCACAAAAGTTTTTTTCTCCCGTATTGGCATCCCCCTACCAGCATAAGAATGGGGATGTCATCATTGAATTGATCTCAGATAGCCAACGCACCTTCGAAGGAACGCTCAGCACGCAAATATTTAAGCTAAACCGAAGTAACAGCCCTCCATTTGCTCCCGTCTACCACCAAGAAATTCGAGTTGAAGCTGTATGCTCAAAACGCCTTGCCACTATTTTTAATCTAATAATTGTTACCCAACCCAATGTATTTTTCTAATTTCGTTGGACTTTCCCTATTTATTCAACAGCAATTTCTCACATCCAAGCAAGTACTTCGAATACAGCATTCCACTTTGAAATCAGTTGGATGCGAAGAGAAACCCCGCTCTAATAGCACAAGCCCATGTCTGGTGTATACAACCTTGGCTGGAACACCAGACAATTTTTTGTTCCTTCAGTATCCTACAAACAGGTTATCGATGCAGGACCCCAAGCTTCAGATAAGTTCCCCTACAGAAATGGGAGACGGCAAGACTATTCGTTTCCGGTTGACAAGTGATGCTGTTGCACTCTTTGTTTTTATGTCACTCACTGATGGAGATGATCAGCAAGGCTATTTCAGTGATAATGGATTTGTTCAAGTGACACCCGACAAGGAAATGACTTATTATTCTGCAAATGGCATCAGCGCAAATAATTTTCTGAGCAAGGTCAAGGTTGTGTCATTGTATAATGTGAGTGGTGGACAACCAAATGAGTCGCAGGCAATTGATCGTCGTATACTGGTGAGAGTGAAGGATTCCGCATAATATGTACATATGTATCATGATTTTTGACAAGCTCGCCCAAATACAACTCACACCACACCTCCCTCCAATGTGACTGAGACACAGCTTGTATTTCATTTGTTTGGGAGAAATAAAACAGATTTGTCATTGGTTTCATTTCGAAATATTTATTCATATAGACCAGCGAAAAATTAACTAAATGCCTTCAAAAGTTTCTCTTTATACTCTTTATACATTTTTATTAGATCATCAACAATTTGGGATGAGTTCTTCTTGGACCTGATCGCTCCTTTCTCTATTAGCACCTCCGTCTCTGAAATCAACTAGCACAACATTGAAGAGATAGCATTAGAAGAAGAGAGTATTATTATTAGGCATTTATATTTATTATATATACACACAGGCCCACATTAATAGATGACGACGTGAGGACTTTTAATTACCTGGTTAGGATTTTTGAAGTAAATCCCGTCGATATTTGTGGTAAAAGACTTGTGAAGCATGACGGATAAAGTGTAGAGTACAATGGACAACGCTAATGGTGTGGTGGGGAGATCTGCGAAAACGGCTTCCAGAGTCTCAATTTGTTTGACTGAAAACAAAATTGCTAATCCGAAGGGAATATCTTCCGGCAGAATTTCCAGTATCAACTGCTTCACCACTAAAATTAAAGGCGAATTAAATACAATGTACAATAATAAGCCATCATGAGAAGGAAATTATTGTAAATGTTCTGTCTGGCTCCCTGTCATTGTATTTATTATTGTTTCTGTAAATACCTGCCGCATTTCTATCAGCAAATCCGTCCACTTGCAAGACGACTCTCTCCAAATGCCAGAGTTTATCGAGGATAAGGCACAATTCCAAAGAAGGGTTGGAGCGAATATACAGGGAAGCTTGGCAGTCTGAGAATGAATCGTATTTAAAAAAGAGGCCGCTTGGATGGAAGAATGGGGAGCCGAGCTCCTTGTCACTGAAATAAATCATAGGATAAGATTCTTTGATGAGGCTAATATTGGTGGTAGCAATCATGTCACTGTCTGTCTGTTGCTGAGACAACTCCAGATATTCGTCCAAGTCGACGTCATCATCGTCCCATCCCTCTGACTCTTCGCTGCTAGCTGACTTTTTTCTCTGAGGACGCACCTCGTGCGCTGCGGATGTCTGCAGCAGGGTTTTGGCACCTTGAAGGAGCACATCCCCTCCTGACTTGACCACATTCGCTACCACTCCTTTTACTGGGTTCAGGTTGATTATTCTACAATTATATTACATTTTTATCACAAAATATATCCTGGTTGCATAAAATTTGCAATATTTGCATCAATCAATTACGATTCATTCATGGTATTCGCAGTTCTCATTAGTATTATTACTTTGACGTTGCACTGACAAATTGGTGCAACTTGATGGGATTGAGTGAGAGTAAAGTGCTTGTGAGTTGATGACCTTGACCATGACCTCCTACTTCTTCCTATACAAGTCCACAAAAATTGAAATTAAAAGTACTATTCCACATTCCACACATGCTAGTACGATTGATAGGTATGGTTATCGTTTTTATTGGGCACCGTACCTCTATTATGAAATTGTCTTGAATGTCAGACGTGTTCTCCTTTGGAGAAAGCTCGACCACTCTGCTCTGCAAACTTGTCATTTCAATGATGTACTTGGAAGTGAGAACATTGAAAATCTCATCATCAGGACACATGTTGAGCGCATAATTGATTGACGCCAACCTGGCATCGTGGTCCAGTACGGGTGGCTCACTTTGATCCTTGGCAAGCTGCACAAACATTTTCCATCCTGTTTGGTACCCTTTCGCCACTATGCTCGAACATATCTGGGAACAAAATTTGAGGTCAGAGTTGGTCAAAGCGGTGGAGCCTGCCATGCCCAAAACGAGACTCTCTGCTTGCTCAAACGTCATCTTGCCTGGATGAAGGTAGAGAACGAGTTTGAGCAGCTGCTGAATCTTCTTGTAGCCGTCAGTAATGTTATCCATGGCAGTTTTCACTAAAGCGATTCGATCCACCGATAGTCGAACTGTCAATTCAAACAATATTAAAATATAAAGTCCCGTGTATGGAAAAATAATAATACGACCAATTAATATTGTAGGGATTTGATTAGTATTAGTACCAGTGAGGGGCAAGATTTCCAATCTGAAATCTTTGTTGAGCAGCTTGACAGCGTCGATCAAATCAAACATGTGAGCAACTCGGGCTTCTTTCAGATCTTGCATCAAATTCAAGCAAACTTTTGCCAGCTCTACGTCGGGATCAGAATAACTTGACGCAGAGTCAAAGTAATTTTGCGCCGCATCCAACACCATTTTCAGACTCTTGTCGTGCGGGATTTGATATAAATAGAGAGCGAAAGAAGTTGAATATGCAGAGCTCACCCTTCGCATCAGTTGACTTAAACTACTCTTATTATCCCCTGCACTTGGTTGATCTGCTGCAATTCCCTTGTCGAAGAAATCCCTCGCCAAATTAATAATCTCGGAGGAGCCGCTTTTGAGAAGGTCCGCTACGTAAATCTACAACCACAAATTCATTTTTATTTTTTATTAAAAAACTACTCATTAACTCACTTGGTCAGCGCGTATACAAAATGAATGTTGAAATCAGCACTTATTATTATGGATGGATGCAAAAATTTTGATTCAAAATTATAAAGTATGCACATTTTTATTTAACTTTTTTTGTATTATTTGAGTCGCAAAGCGCTCTATATATCTGGTTATTTTGGATCTTCTTTAAGATGTTTTTGAATTTTTTGCTGCACATGTTCCGAATCGTGATCTACATTGCTCTCTGAGCCAGTAAGCAGCCCACTATTCATCGTGCTATTCCCCACATCTGTCTCACGTTTAATATTTGTATCGTCTTCCTCTCCTTCTTCTGTGTCATCCAGAAATTGGTCAATATATTGTTGTAAAAGCTGCGAGTCTTGATCTTCATCAACAGCAATAATCTGCCCTGCTCCTGCGACACTCTTTTCGCTGACCGTTTCAAGTTTACTGTGACCACTTGAGGAACTGGTGGGCACAGGTTTGCTCTTTTTAGAAGTTGCTGGTTTGGTTTTGCTGGAAGCAGCTCCTCCTGAAGGTTTACTGCTAACATTTGAAGTGGGCTTGGATTTAGTAGCACTACCACTGGCGGTTATGTGCGGCGAATTTCTACCATTCAATTTGCCACTTGGTTTGGATGACGGTGCGTATTTCCTGGAAGGTGCTACCTTGTTTGTTGTACTGTTGTTCACTTTACTCTCTGCATTTGAAATTGATACTGTGTTTTCCCTTGGATCCGGCATCCCCGAGGGTGATTGCTCCGACTCCGCAAAAGAATTTTGTCGCGTACTGGTGTGCTTTACATTCTTTTCAAATTCCTTGTATGTATCAACATCATTCGCAGCAACAGGAACGGGTAAACTTTTGGCCACAAGGGAACTAGCTATGTCGTTGATTACAGATTTGCCCTTCTCTCTCTGTTGGTCAGCGTCAGGGTCGGATTGTATATAACTGGAGTACTCACCAGTGCTGCTTTCCAAGCTTGTACCAGGCGCTTTACTGGAATCTTGGCTAGCCTGGCTGCTATTAATCTGAGCATCGTCCGATGAGTACTTCTTCCCGGTCGGCTTCTCTTTCGACTCAATGTCAATGACAAAGGTTTTGCTGTTCCCAAACAAGGAATTTTTGTTTTTGCTTTCGGTTATGCTGTTCATTGACGCAAAGCTCTGATTCTGACGGGAAGTATTGCCTCGCCCTCGCCCATTTAAACCTCCAGTATAACTTCTTGTGCTCTTGCTACCCCCATTTTCAATCGAATTCCCACTGCTTCCATCACCACTTATATTGTTAGGTGAGCTCTGATTTTGATAACTGGCAACTTTCATGGTGTTTATATTGGATTGCTCTCTCCCTCCATAAGCTGGGGTAGTAGGGGTAGATCGTGTCCTTCCATTATTCACACTCTCAGCGGAAGTTCTGATCACGCCTTTTTGAAATTCTGTTTGTATATTTCTACCAGTATTCCTAGCGTTGTGACCACTATTCTCAGTTGATTCACAATTGTCAGCGTTCTCATAACTTGCAAATTCCGATCTTCTATCATCATTGTTCCTCATGTCCCACGTTTGCTTGTTTCTCAACTCGGAATGTCTCTTACAATATTCCCAGCTACCACTTCTGTTTCACAAATGATATGCTGACTATAATTATTGAGTACTAATCACTAAAATCTAATGACAACATATGTATAACTCACTACTTCACTATTTAACACTAATTTAATACACGTCGTTTTTATTTAAAAATTTATTTACGGGATATGAGAGTTTCCACTTGCACTACTGCTGCTGCCACATTGTTGAGGAGGATACCAGGCATCAGCACAGGCATTTTGATTCACTGCAGATTCCTGACCATTATTTATTTCTGTGCTACTGCTTTCTCTGCAAATGTGTGTTGAGTTCATGCAGTGTCCAACCGCCTTCACAATCGTGTCAACAGAAGCCATTGCTCCCATTCCGGAATCCCCACACATGAGTGTTTTTTCCACTGGTGGCACGCAGATATAGCCAAAGCCCTCCAGGGACTGGATTTGTCGGGCTCCAAATATTGACTGGCTCCTTTTCATGGCGGCTGCCAATGCTCGCAATTTCTTCAGCATTAAAAAACTTTTCTGATTTTTCTGTCGCAATCACGGCAATTTCTGAAATAAGTGGAATTGAAATGAATAGGTTGTTGACCAGCTCTGCAAGTTTGATGGTGGCCACGCTGGCTGTTACTCCAACAAGAATTTTGAGATTTTTTTTGATTTCCTGCTTTTCTTGGTCACTGCAGCAATATGACTGTTCGTAAGCTGCCCCACAGTACGAGTACGAAGCCATTTTTTTACAACAAATTTTGAACTGTATTAAAATTATTAGAATTGTCACTAAACCTAAAATATTATCTACCACAAAGTTTATTTAATTAAATTTAAATACACACAAAAAGTTACTATAATAACCTAATTAAAACATTTTCTGGTGGTATTTGACTGATTTTATATTCATTGATGGTTCATTGTAGCAAATACAAATCATGTACAATAAAACAAAACTACCTACAACAACTGTTTTGTAGTCTTTCTTTAACTATTTTGATGTTGTTGTATGTATCTTGTATTGAGCGAGTGAATCATGATGACTGCTCGTGATTCAGATTTCCATATTTGGCTATTTCATCTGCAGTGTAGCCCAGCTTATCAAACTCCTGTTTTTCCATTAAATCATTGTCCATTCGGCATTTGAAGTAGCGAAGGGCTTCCATGCGGCACTTTTCATTCATGTGGTTGCTGTCTTTCAAACAGTACATGTAAGAAATCATGAATTTCCTGCAGACATTCTCACGATCCAAGGGAAAGCTACCTCTTTCCGGAGGGGTGGGGGTGAAAGTCTTCTGTCCAAATGTCATAGCACTCATCTTGCAAACGGAGCTGGATTGTTCGGCTGACGTGATCAAAATATTATCTCGATATGTTGGTAACTAACTAACTGCAATAGTTGCGGCTTCGCAATTCGAACAAATGGAACATGCTACCCAGTTTTCAACAGACATACTAATACCAATGATAACTGATAACTTCCAACAATAAGTTAGAAACACATTTTGGCATGAGGCAAGACAACACAAACTTTTGGTAACAATTTATTGGTGCCATTGCTACACTACTACACACACACACACACACACGCACAGATGACCCACTTTGGGTCCCTGTTTGATTTGAAATGTCTCTATATGCCCCATAGCACAGATGACAAGAAGATAGTCAATGGTTCTTAGTTCTTACCTCGAAACAAGACTCGACTGGAAAGTCTGGAAAAACTTTCTTTTGGAGCTCCAGCATGTCATATAACATGGTTTTCCACTCTGCTGTCTTCATTGGAGGCTTCCTATTTATCAAATGATAACCATCAAAATAAAAAATGAAATCATACAAGAAAAATATATGAATTTAGAATGTTATGAACATGTATCCTGTTGTGTTTTTTTGTTTATACCTTAATCTTCCGGATATGCTTAGCTTGTTGAAAATTTCC
Organism: Zhuqinia jingwanae; assembly: GCA_027744095.1. NCBI lineage: Eukaryota > Metazoa > Arthropoda > Collembola > Entomobryomorpha > Paronellidae > Zhuqinia > Zhuqinia jingwanae. The sequence continues at coordinate 13,498 of JAHZNC010000033.1, forward strand.
CTGCACTTTTCCTCGTACTCATGGTCAATGGAAACGTGTTTAATTTTCTCGAGTGTCATCGGCACCCCATACTTGATTAATATTTTTGCTCCTTGGTAATGCAACTCCAACTCATCAATGGCATCATGCTGCTCTTTCAGGCTGTCATTCAACGAGCCCCGATTCCTCTCAGGGAGGCAGTTGAGAATTGCGAGAATGTTGTCCGTTTCTTGGGCACTTTTACAAGCGTATATGCAGTTGTACGCTAGTCTCATTAATTCCCCCAAGTTGGGAAGGATTGGGTCCCGAGAGCCCGGCGTCGAGTTTTCCATCACCTGTAAACACTTTGTTCAAACTCTTCTCTCCAACTTGGCTAAGGTACTGGTCGAGCAAGTAAAATCTGGCGCCGGGTTCCTTATCATTGCACTTTTGGAGGAACGGAACCAGAAACTTTTTGAAGTGTTGAATCCACTCTTCTTCCTTCGCCTAGACAAAAATGTAAATAACAATTTCACCCAACAACATAAGAAATCGCCGATTGTTTAACAAACTTATTCACATTATTGCTTTACCGATGACATTATCAAATCCAATCGTTCGCTATACGCCAGTTCTTCTAGCTTATCCAAGGTAATGTCTAGTCCCACATCATACACAAGTGTTTCAACAGTTTCCAAATCATCTTGAATCATTGTTAATCCCTAACATTTTACGCAAGACAAATAAGTTTTTTTCTCTAAATTTTTCCAACTTTATTTCAATTATTCCTATTTACTAATTTAGTGAGCAATGATGATAATGCGTATAATATGCATGTGCTCATACTCACAGTGATATTTCTTTGGATTCCTAACCGAGTCAAATCCAGGGCATGACTAACAATGCCACTTAACTTCTCAATCTCCCGAATGCGTTCCTCATACCATGTAACCACTTGATCCACGGTTATCAGACTGGAGTACAAGGACCCTAGTGAACATTTTCTCTGATTCTCAATTTCAGTGCGTAAAAATTCTTCACACCAGTCTTTATCTTTCTTGGAGATGTTGTTCCAGAGCAGCACTCCTCCGTATCGATCAACCTCGGGCAAGAAATCCCTTGAAAAAAATTTGCCAGTGTCCAAGATTGATTAAAAATACTGATTTTTAAAGAGTTCTGAGTGAGAGGCTTGCAGCACTACTATACCTGTAATCATGTGGACTTGTTGTCTCTGGAAAACTAGAGAGAACCTGCAAGTAATATCGTTCAATATCATCCCAATGATCGGTCAATATTATACGCAGACCGCTGATATCATTGGATTTGGCCATTTCAACAGCAGATTCAGCAGGGCTTCTGCTCCTCAGCTTTGAATAAACAGCACCATCAAAATTTTCTTCCGCCATTCTAGGGCCCCCGAGCATTAACTTCAAATTACGACAATATTTTTTATTACTATTAATTTTCCTTAATGTGTGCAGTACTTAAAATCAACTCTAATAGTATTTGTGCAACTTACTTCATATGTGTCCAGAATATCCAAAAAATACAAAAACTGCTTTCTGTACTTGAGCACTAATTTTACCTCCAAATTGTTAGGATCAACCAAGAGAAGAAATTCCTCTTGAGGAATATCTAGATCATCTGGCGTCCACGATATAAATTCGCCCTTGTCACGCCCTACAAATATTATAAATCTTACAATTACCAACTTATTGTTTCAGAGTTGCTTGATCATGATAAAATAACGAATAATCATAACACCTTGACTAATCATAACAGTTGCACTTAAATCAGTTCCCTTTAGCCCAAACTGAAGCAATTCCCGAGCTGCATCTATGTTATCAGGTACTCGTTCCAGGCACTCTTGGAGAACCCAATTCCGCTTTTTAATTTTTCGCTATGCGCAAAAATATTATGACAATTAAAAATCCTCCAACTGCATTCAATTTGACTTGCGGGGAAATAATTAATAAGTTTATATGCAATTTTGAATAAATTACCAGGTAGTCATTAATACTATGAATTGAAACGGGATTTCTGGACCATTGCCTCTGATACACCAAGTCCGGGTCCAAATTGTACACCTTTGCGAGATCCAGGGCTTCTCCGTATTCCTCGGCATCTATTTTCTGGTGGAAGAGTTCCAAGGGAGTGATACTCCGCAAACTAAAGAGTCTATGGGTTAGCCTCCAAATAATTGGCTTTCGTTTTCTTCTCCTCGGCGGACGGAATCGTTCACTGTCAGTTAGCCAGAAGAGAACTTCCTGGGTGATATTTTTAACAAAGAAACCATTGTCAGTGGTGTTCAACGAATCTATTCCACTAATCGGATTGGCAATGACTTGACCATTGGCATCTCGTCGTTCTTCCATTTTCAAACGAATTTCACATTCCATGCAGAAAAACCCCTTGCCATATCGGGGAGAAATGGAAACAGGACTTTCAAACATTTCCGGAGAATCGCCAAGTAAATTTTTGGTTGGAACTTCCTCATCGATCGATAGTAAAGATGTGCAGCCATTTATTCTGGAAACAACCAAAGCGCTTTCACTCCACCAATTTATGTCGAATGGGATAAATCTCCAGTCATCCACATTTTCAGAATGCCACCGGTTGAACACTAATCTCCATCTGTTGTTGAACCGAGGATTCTCCGTGTGGAACTGAAATTGAAGTTTCAAAGGCCAATTCCGGTACAATTTGAGGGAGGGTAAATGCCAACAGGAGATTGTTCCCGAAATGTGTAAAGCCGCCACGTACTTGCTGTCCTGAGAAACTACCAGTTTAAAAACTGTATCCTGTTGAAAGAAAGTAAGAAAGTCAAATTGCTCACTTACATTAAATCACTTTGAACAAATTTTGTTATTATAATTATTATGGTTCATGATGGTATTACAGCATGGGATATATCA
>JAHZNC010000034.1:0-11739 GCA_027744095.1 Zhuqinia jingwanae
AAAGACAAGAACAAGAGTACATTTAGCACAACAACTCAACATCTATATATCTACTGGATACTCTGTACAAAGGATACCCATATTACATCACAACCTGCCATTCACATCCTCATCATGATCCTTCTCCTCTGCTTAACATCAAACTACATTTTTATTTCATCCCTGAACATCCTTTTTACACACATAAGAACAATACACTTCCCACATCATCCTATATCCTTCAATCTTCATATACAAGGTCTTCACTCAGTAACATTTTTATCATCATCATGACTTCAAAACGACTTACAGTACAGGTCAAGGGGAATTTTTAAAAAATCTTTGAAAAATATCCTTCAAAATAAAAAAATTGTAACTAGTTTATGTGTAAAAAAGTTGGAAAGTAAGGATGAGAAAAAAGTGTCATCACAAAGGAATATTTTTGTATCAATTCTTTTTGAATCTTTTGTGACACAAAATGAAATATTAATGACGTATATTTTATGCCTACCTTATTTTCGTGATGGTTGTTTGTTTTGTAGTAGCACACAAAATAACAATAAAGAAAATAGTTGTGTGTTCTATGCGTGCAGGATTTCTCCAATATCCCGAGGGCATGTCTCAACACTGCATTTCATTAACTTCCGCTGCATGCTTAGCATAATGGCGGAAACAGACTTGTTCCTACTCTATGCACACTGTTCCAATTTGCAATTACAATTATATTGAACTTATATAATAAATGTAGGTATGTATGTATGTATGTATCATGTAAAAATGATTATAATTGTCTTTAGGGTTCTACTATGATCTCGCTTCACCTTTGCATTACTTTACATGAAGAAAATATTACCTGTGTGTTGTTCTCCCAATTTATCTCAATTACTACCTTTCATTTTATATTAAACGCTAGGCATCTAAATAGCCGTAACACTGAAAGTACTGACGTTTCTTAACAATAAGAACGTTGAAATTAAACACCAAAATATTTTTGCAAGTTTCCTAATTAGTTTAAATTTAGCTGGAAAATGCCCTATTTTCACGGATTCTTTTTAAAAGAAGGAGATCAGCAACTAGAAAGCAAGCCAGCGAGGCTGAGAGTTCCATGAAGATACCCCTGAATTTCAAACAAAAAATTTCCACGTGGACGATACAAGTCTAAATTTTGGCAAAAGTAATATTAACTGAAATATTTTTAAAATCAATTAGAGTATTTACTTCAAAAATTGTAGGTTGATGAATAAAACCAAGTTAAGTAGACAAACACAAATTAAACAAATTATTACTCTTAAAAGGTTTTTACTTTAGTGTCCATTTTGAGGTAATTTGATTTACGTATGACTAATTGGTTATTACATCAGCACAGTTATATTTTTGCTTGCCAATAAAAAATTTCCATTAAACAAGTTTAATTTCCTTTTTGAAGTATTTATATTGAAATAGGACATAGGACACTCAAAATAAAAAGTTTCTCATTTGCTGTCATTCTTTACTTATATTTTAAATATAGTGAATGAAGTCAAAGGGAGAGGTTTTGTTTAAATGTTATCCAACACAGGTCTCTCCTGGGAAGCCACAAACAAACTTTTTACCTTTCATCAAAAAAACCAAATTCAAACGTATAACATCAAAATGTAATGCAATTTTACCAGAAATGTGCGTAGTTATTATATATGTTTATGTAATGCAAAAAAAACATACAACTTTACTTTCCATCTTGTCGCTATTCCTCTTGTTGTTGTCGTCGTCAGCGTCTCCTTTTCCGGTGTACACCGGTAAAAGTGGCAGTCCGTTGAGACTCGACTTTCTCCCTGAAAAATAAAACAGATACATTTCCTGGGAAAAATCTCTTGGAGAAAATTCTTCCTTTCACCTTTGATTTTCATCATACACAGAGTGTATTACACACATACATGTCATCACTTCACAAATTTTCACGTCAAGTAACTAAGCACAGCGCGGCATTCTAATAAAAATATCTCTGAAAAATCATCATTTGACAAAATAATAACCGAAAGCGTGTAAGTATTTAAGTTGTGTGTCATGTCACCCCAAATTGCAATCAGGTAGCTACTGCATGTCAAGTAATCTCATTAAAATGCCCTAACTTTTTATTATCACACGACCACCTTTTCTTTGATTTTCACCCTGTTTGTCAGTCTGTCCATATAACAACATAAGGATGCAAAATAAGGAAGGTAGATATAATAATAATAATTGAAATCAATACATGTGATGGGAAACTGAAAAATAGAGAAAAATGAATTAATTCTGAGCGGATGCAAAGGAAAAGGAAGTAGAAAGGTATACATAAATACATGAGTAGAATAAATCCATTAAAAATGCATGCGGTTCTCCCCACATGATGATGATCAACTTGGTTAAGGGAAACTACGTATATATTATAATATATAGTTGTTGTTGTTGTTGTTATAACCATTTCCAATCCAGTGCAATAATACTCCACCACACACAACAACAGCAACAACAACTACAAAGCAAAATACTATGAGCTTATTTGCTTGCGGCATAATAAATAAAAAGTAAAGAGTATTTACTTGTGTTTTTGTGTGTGTGTGTTTTCTATTTAACTTTTTACGTCTTTGCTTCCCTCCAGCTCTTCTTTTTCTCTCTCTTTCCCTCTCGTTTACTTTTCTGAGGTTTGGTTTTCCATCATGTTTTTTCTTCCTTTTTCCTCTCTCTTGAATAACAGCCAGTTATGTAGTTTTATTTGACGGAGTGACTGACTAGCTGCTAGAGAGTGAGAGAGAGAGGATGAACACAAAGTCAAACAAGTAAGTAAATAAGTGCAAGTAAAAAGCTTCATTTTTCATTTTTCACATAAAAAACTTTTTTTCTGGCTGTTTTTCTTCTTCTTCTGTTTACTTTTTTCTCCCTTCCTTTCCTCTTTGAATGTATGTAGGTATGTAATGTTGTTACTGCTGCTGCTCCTGCTGAGGAGTATTGATAACGAAATTGAGGTGGATGGATGTTACATATGTGATGAGAAGGAGGAGGCGAATAAAGAGTTGTTTTATTTATTTACTCTTGTGTTCAAAGTATGTCGTGTACTCTTCACTACTTTTCCTTGTGGGGGGAGGGTAGGAAAAGGTGGCTCGAGTATATTTTTTCTCATCCTTTTGTATATATCCTATCAGTCAGTTTGCTATTTCCATTTTAAACACTATTGCTCATCATCATCATCATAAATACAAAAATACAACTGCCGTTGGGTAGATAATGGATCATGATGATGATGTGGTTTGTGGGTAAATGTGGGTGTGTGCGCGGACGAGATGTAAATAACACAGGAACATGAAGGCTTTACATTATGCATTTTGTCAATTACCTATACATATATGTCATTGTCATCAATTCATGTTTTTTCTGTCTTCTGCTCTGATTGATTACTCCGAAAAGTGTAAGACCACTTGGATCGCTTTAAAAAAACATATACACGGGAGTCTCCATTTTTTGGAGACGGTGTTAGTGCAGTGCTGATGATGACTATGATTTTTTTAGTGTTTTTTTTTCTGTGCTGATCATCGGGAAGACTAAACGTGGCCAGCAAAAGAAATGTGATATGTCAACAATGCATTGAATATGAACGAATTGCAAACATGAACTTTTCCTCTTCCATTTGCTGTTCAAACAGACAATAATGGCCTTTGTATGACATGTGTGTAGTAAGTAGCTACACACAAACCCAAGCAAGTCAAAAAAAATACACAAGAATAAATGATGAATGTGTATATAGTCCATTTTATTGTCATGTCAGATATTATCCGGGTATAAAAACATACACACAAGATAAAGTCAAAGTCAACCTATTGTGATGATGATGATGGTGGGAATACAAGGGAAAAAAGAAAGGGGCAGTGATTTCCAAATGACTGGTGGTAGTGGTGGAGGTGGTGGTACACTGATATGATGATTTGATTTTATCATTTTGGTTCGTTAGGGAAGGTCTACTAATACTTATATATTTTTGTAAGGGTATACATAGATACATAAAAGGGCTCTGCTACTATTTGTGGAGTGGAGATAATCAAATGATCTGCATGAATTCATGACTTGCTCCCGCACTGCTACTGACTTGCCCGTCTTTTATGGGAAATTCTTTTATTTTCCGGAGTTTCACTTGTTCCCACTTTTTTGTAAGGTAAAAAAATGGTTATCCAAATCAAAGTTTATCTGGCCACTTTTTCCTTTGTTTTTATAACAAAAGAAAGGTAGGCATATCAGCATCATTTCAACAATATTGGCAAACATGATTTAATTACGTTTCTTGTTATGCATGCGTCAGACAAAAACTCACAATCAGAGATGTCAACTACGGTTTTTTTAAATGGTAAATAAAATCAATGCAGCTTGAATTCAAAGGAAAACAGTGGTTTATTTTGGTTATTCCTATCCCAACTAAACCGCACATTTGGGTGTGTGTATTTGACATAATTTTTAGAGGGGTACTGCTGCTGTGGAGGTGGAGATTAATAAGGACATGTTGTCGTCGAAGGGTATTTACATGTATAAATATAGTAGGGTAGATTTGCTGCAGTGCACAACTTACCGAGTTAAATGTATTGCTGTTCTGTGACTTTGAGGAAGAGGAGTAAAATGGCCTATTAGGTTAAGCTGTTACCACAACTGTGACTCAATCAACAAGAAGACTGTATATGCCTCTGTGTGTGTGTGTGTGAAATGGGATACTTTTGTTACAATCTATTTGCTTACGCAATAACATATAAAATATTATGTACTAGTTGTATAACGAGCATGTAGACAAGCGAGAGAGAGAGAGAGAGGACTAAATGCATTGAGATGAGAAGGAAAAGTTTGGGAAAAGTAAAACAACAAAAACACACGGGAAAAGTTCATCATCCTTTTTTTTTGCTTTTCCATTTAAATGCATTGAGATGAGAAGGAAAAGTTTGGGAAAAGTAAAACAACAAAAACACACGGGAAAAGTTCATCATCCTTTTTTTTGCTTTTCCATTTATACGTTTTTACAGCTAATTGCTTCCAACTGTGAGCTTGTTGGTTTGTTGAGGAGAGAGATGGGAAATGTACACATCACCACCACCACCACAGCCACATCGATCCTTTTGTTTTTTCTTCTTCGACTACTTTTACAACAGCAGCAGCTCGTTCTGCTCATTCCATTAATTGGAAAATTGAAACCTGCTGTTGCATATGATGCTCTTTGTTGTGAGGAGCAGAGAGGAACATGTCAATCGCAAGAGAGAGAGAGAAAAATCCTCAAAAACTCAACAACCAACCCCACACACACAAACACACAGACAAGTATACCCATTTTTATAGAGAAAAATACATTTTTATAGAGAAAAATACATTTTTATAGAGAAAAATACATTTTTATAGAGAAAAATACATTTTTATAGGTAGCCATTTGAAAAAACAGAATTTTTTTATTACAAAACCCATTTACTACACCTTATTTTTGTGACGCACTTTTTTATTTTATACTCTATATATATTTTTTTACTTGTTTGTTGTACGACGTATAGTCTGTAATGAGGACAAGAAGAAGAAGGAATGAATAAAAAAAATGAGGAAAGAGACGTTTGAGAGAAACAGGATATTGAATGTCAGTGTGTATATGTCGCCGTGTCGTGTTACCATATCCGGAAGTACTGCGGTGTTGTTGTTGTTGGGGGATCTATGTATAAGGTGAACAAGGACAAATTTTCAGTTTTTTAGTTGCCGAGAATATTTATAAAAAAATATATATACCTAGGTATATAAATCTTGGAAGCCGCACAGTCCGTAACAATCAAGGTTTCTGGTTCATTTAGTAATAGTCATGAAGGTATAATGACTGCACAAGTTTCTCCATTTTCTCGACCAAATCATTTATGTTAATTCTTCTTTTCCCCACTTTATGTCATGTCGCAATTTTATGTCATTTGATTTAATTGTTATAATTTGATTGATGATTAAGTCATTGTTCATTTGCTCCATTTATGTTGAGGGGTAATTTTTTAAACTTATCTGTAAAAAAAACGTCGCTGAAACACTTGCATGTAAAATAGATCACGTGTCTGACAAATTGAATAAAAAAGTGAAAAGTGTAACGTTAAATGTAACATGATATGAAAATATGAACAAATAGTATGACTCGATTTTCTTCGAATTTAAACTTATTTCATGCCCGCTTGAATTTGAATGAGCAAAATAAAATCCGTTAGTTTCTTTTATACAAGTTTCATGGTCACGCGGCATTTACAAAAATAACAATTCGAAGTTTAGCTTGTGAAATTCTGAACTCTTTATTTGCCCAGTTTCAGGTATTCAAACTTTGTTTTTATTAACATTCCACGGAAAGGTTTAGCCACAATTTAAGGTAACGTAAAAATTATAATAAATAAAAAATCTCCTCCATTGAACGTGTTGGTGGAAGAGTTCCCATAACATAAGCAGCATTTATAAAACAAAGTAGACTCTCGTGTTATTTTGAATCAACTCAAAAACTTAACCTCTGCTGATATCATCCCCCAAAATGTCGCGATTTACAGCTTACCTGAGGAGCAGTAAAGTCAGAAAGGCATTACTTTTGTTATAATTGGTGTTGCCCACTTCGATTTTCTTCGCTGTATGGTTTACGGATTCATGGTACTTTGAAGAGCGCAACGATGATAACAAACCCTTGACGCTTGAGGAACGGGAACAGCTGGAACATATGGAACATAACCTGCAGAATGTAAAGTGCCCAGCATAGAAGGGTCGACAACTTTTTGGACTACTGGGGATGTCTTTGGAGGACAAGTATAACAGTCCAGGGTTTAGAACAGCACCGACGAATTTTGGTTGCAGAAAAATCCGCGTATGATACTCAAGACAGCAGTAAGGCTGGAAATTGGAAGCCGAAGAGAAAGAAAAGGGAGGCATCCAACATGTTGAAGAAACCACGGGTTAAAAGAGCCGCTGACTCTAGGCCATGGGTATTAATAATTTAAATAAAGGATGGATGCCCTGATTGCTGATACTGCATTTATCACTGCGACACGTTATCGTAGACAGTGTCAAGCGTCAGTTTTACCCGGTCTTAGTATTTCAGTTTTTTGGAAGTGTGTACGAGAAAAGAGTAAGAAAAACTATTTCAAAAATCCTACTTACGGAACCACCCCGTACCCACTATTTAAAACGGAGTATGATCCGCATGAACTCAAATTACTCGAGTTAAAGGATACAATATCTGATAAGGCCTATAATTGGTCAATGACCTTCACACGTTTAAGTACTGGACAATATATTATTGCTGCTATGTTTGTATCTTGCTAATTTAATATCTTATTTAGTCTTATGAGTTTAAAACGCTTTTAACCATTATTCGTAGCCCGTGAAGAAAACATAATGTCACCGCCCCAGAAATTACCACATTTTCACGGTGCCGACCCCTACATAGACGATGACGTTAGTCCCTTTATGTATCAGTACAATAATCTCCTACCCAACCAGCGTCAGCCAGCATGGACCTATGGAGGACCTTACGAACCTGCCCGATGGCATGAGCTAGACAGTCGAAAATTCTTTTTGCCGCTAAAGAAATCAGTAGACCTAAAAGGAATTGAGTATCTATCGGACCTGGCGCAAGCATAACCAGGGGTTGGCGAAGTGGCTTCTGCCTCACAGGAACTGAAGACACCAATCGACTCTCGATGGACCAAAGACAGCGGCTACTCAACGTACACCCGCTTTTTTCTTCCACTTTTCACTGAAAATGACCTGACTTATTATAAAAGCAAGGGATTAATCAAATCGGATGTAACAATGAAACCGGAAACAGAGGTTATCCAGAATATCATTGACGGACTTGAGACGGTCTTACAAAAAACTTTGCAGCCTATTGCCTTTCCTAAGGGGGTACATGAGGCCCAGGGGCGGAATAGAACACTTGTGGCAGTAATTTTCGAACCAAATAATAATACATTCAAAAACGAGGACGATATTCCCTTTGCTAGTGCGTATAATGGATTCGTGACTGACATCTTTGGAGTCGATATTGCCAAGTTGAAGGCATATAAATCTTCCATTGGAAATGATGTGCTCTATAAAGAATTTGAAGTTGTGCGTGTGCTTCTTCAATCTTATGTTGAGGCAGTGAAAGTTCAGAACGAATGCTTGAAGACAATGCTGAACAAATATGAATCCCGACAGAAATTCCCACCGAGAGTCCCAAACGAGTTTATAAAGGAAGTAAATGCGACTACTACGGGATGCAGACTCATTGGTGAAAATAAAAGAGACTACTATACGGGTAATGTTCCATACTATGCGATGGAAGATTGGCTCATACCACAATTGTACACCAGTTACTATGCTAAGAAAGAAGCCTGCCTGTAGATCCCATCGAATTTAAACCTTGCCGTCAAACTGACCAGTCCGTAAGTTTCAGTCAAAACCATTTTAGTTCAATAGCGTAAATTTTCCCAACCTTTCACGACATTTTCCCCTTACCGTATCGGCTCAATCGGTTTTTTATGTTCTTTCCAATGGATTCTTCCACATTACGTAAGTTTTCACTATATTGAAATTATTCATAAATTTTGATTAATGTCATTCAAAACATTTTTTGTTTTAGTCACGGTAGGAATTTTGGAAGGTGAAAGACACGATCAATCTTCTGTGACGCTGTTCGGAGGGGCCGTCAAAGGTCACAACCTCACTTTTCAGTACATGCATATCCGCTTTGGTCACGATTGGAAAGCCATCGGCTCAGAACATTGGATTGATGGAAGGGGGTAATTTTTAGTCTGATAGATTTTTTATACTGATTACTTTCAGGCAGGTAGTTATTAGGTAATGTAAATAATTGTACTAAATTAGTAGTACTAATATGAATTTTCAGAGCGGCTATGGAGCTGCAGATGGTGTTCACTATAGCTGGCAGTGCTGATCCTATAAAATATTGGCAGGTCTTAGCTCGCGTCCAAAATCAATTATTTCAATTTCGTGGTAAACTTGTCATCATTCTCTCAATCCTTGTTGATGTTCTCGTAAGTAAATTGGGATAATTTGAGCTTGCCAAGCTTTAAACCGTAAGTTGTTCTTGCTGTATCTATAATGAAGTTAAACATTTTGTTAAATGCAGGAAACGGATGAGAAAGTTGCGGAAAAGATCAATAAAGAAAAATTGGGACAAGACCCGCACTTGTTTGAACCTCTCGCCCAGGCTGCATACCAATATCGAAGGATTCCTCAAAATAATCATACTTATCAACAACCTCGTGGATTTGTGTCTACAGATCCGGAATTTCGGTTTATTGACTTCATTCCCAGGACGTCTAGCAATTTTTATACATATCGCGGAAGCCTTTCCTGGCCACCTTGTTTTGGATACGTGGTTTGGTCTGTGTATGAACAAAGATTGTACATGTCAAAGCGTCAGGTAGTCTATGGGTTGTAAACATTTTCGATGTGTGAATATTTTTTGATATATCATGTAGTTATGCTTGTTTTCAGTGCAATTTATTCGTTATTTTTTCACAATCAGTTTGACCAGTTTGTGAAAATCCCTGCGTATGGTATCAATTCACACAACTTTGCTTATGACAATTTCCGAAAATTTGATGACATTTACGATGCGGAGGAAAATGATCCTTTACTAGACTATGCAACTATCCAGAAAATTAAAAGGCTGAGAACTGCCGATAGACACGTTCTTGTTGGTCATCATGAGATTCACAAGGAGGGTGAACACGATCTTGATGGATTAATTCCTGAAGAATTCTATTATCACAATGAAGATTCAAATGCTTGTACCGCTTTTGAGAAGACGACCTTTCTTCAATTTTGGACGATCTGCATAATCGTATTGTACATGTATTGGACAATGCTACAACTATTATTAATGCTTTCTAATTAATTTGAATCCTGAAACTTTTTATTAAGTGATCATGTGTAAAAGCCGAAACCTCCGTGTTTTAGATTGGAATTCGTCTAAACCGATTTGAAGATGCTTTAACGCGATTCTATTTATAATTTAAGTAACATTTGTTTATAATATCGAATAAAATGTTATTGTTACAGCGTTTATCAGATCATGAGGATAATTTTTTTATAATTTTATTCTGATACTGTTTGGTGGGGATATTTTTGGAAGTAAAGTAATTTTTACGAAAAGGGGATTAAACTCTTTGTTCGCCTTATTTAGATACAGTGACTGGCAATCTTTTAGGTTTATATCATATCTGCAAAGTTCGGTCTTAGTTTCAAAACACTAATAAATGCATTCATTTTTTAATATTTTGTTTTTGGAAAGAATACTTTTTTAGTTTATTGCACATACATCTATCTATACACACTCTTTCAGATTTTCATTTGGGAAAATGGTAGTCATCATTAAAGTTTACGCATAAAAACACGCAGGTTTTAAGCAGTAATAAAGTGTAAATATCAAAGAAGCATTCACTATTATTCGAATCTACACTCTCGTCAACGTACTTCTAAAATATGCATTCCAATATTAATAAAACCGTTAAAATTACTTAAGTGGAACCGCAGTTTGAAAACAGACATGCATTTGGACATACATTCAGACAGACAGAGTTCCCTTACATGTTACCTAGCGGAATAATTATTTTTTGTTATTATCTACAATTAACTAATTGCGATTTCAAAATAAATGTCATATTCGTAATCAGCGTGTCCGATTACTTGTATGTATACTGGTGGAAGTATTTATTATACAACAGCAGCTCCAGCTCGTTCTGCTCATTCCATTAATTGGAAAGAGAGAAAAATCCTCAACCAACCCCCGCACACACAAGTATCCAATTTTTATAGAGAAAAATACATTTTTTTATAGGTAGCCATTTGAACAAATATAGAAAAATGTTACTGCTAAACCCATTACTACACCTTATTTTTGTGACGCACTTTTTTATATTTGATACTCTATATATATATTTTTTACTTGTTTGGTGTACATACAGCTTGTAATGAGGAGAGAAGAAGAAGGAATGAATAAAAAAAATGAGGAAAGAGACGTTGAGAGAAACAGGATATTGAATGTCAGTGTGTATATGTCGCCGTGTGGTGTTACCATATCCGAAACTGTGTTGCGGTGTTGTTGTTGTTGGTGGATCTATAAGGTGACCAAGGACAGTATTTTTAGTTGCCGAGTATATTAAAAAATATATACATATCTTGGGTTCCACACAGTCCACAACAATCCAGGTTTCTCTTTTATTCAGTAATAGTCATCAAGGTAGTATGACTAAACAAGTCTCTCCATTTTTTCGAGCAAATCATTTATGTTAATTCTTCTTTTTTCCTATTTGTGCAATTTTATGTCATTTTAATGTGCATATAATATAATGTAAGGAATAAGATTGTAATAAGTGTAGTAATTAATTAAAAAAAACACAAAGGTAATAATTTGGTTGTAGATAGCGATAGCATGCAACATGTCAATATGAATTAAATCAGGAAATGAAGACAAATAAGTTTATACAAAAGCTGTCTTTGCTGAGGGGTTATTATTATTAGATAGAAACGGTGTAAGCTTGTTTGGACAGTATACTATTAGTCTATGCATGCCATATTTATTCTACAGATTACCTGATAACTGATGTGATAATATGGTTCCTCCTCATGTAAATACTCTCCCCGTAAAAAAAATCTGCTTAAATCAGCCAGTAGACATTCCTCGTTGGGAGTCAAAAACAAATTGAAGACAATTTTCAAAAGTATTCAAGGGAAATATATCGTCATTAGGCACTCCTCATGTCAACTCAT
>JAHZNC010000035.1:0-11045 GCA_027744095.1 Zhuqinia jingwanae
ATCATCATCATTGACTATATAGTTTATAAAGTGCATGTATATAAGAAAGTTTAAATAACGTTTGGAAATAAATTGCGGTTTGGTTTGATTTGGTTTTATAGACTTGTTTATAGCCGGTAATTGTGATGACGTAAGTATATGTACATGTACATATTGTATATATATTTGATAGATTGTATATAGTCTCGTAGTTAAAAGTCTTACCTTTTGATTAAGGGATTCTGGTGAATTTTTTGGCATTCATGTAGTTACTAATGTGTGTGCACGATATGGTATATATTTTTATGGGATCCCTACTTGGTGGTTTGTACAAAATGATAGAAAACGAGAAAAGATCACAAAAAAATAGTTTTGACTACTATTGACTTGGTATGCATCATATCATCATCAATGTGTACGCACACAAAAAAAAAGATTCATATCTTTTTTTGTCTTCCCTTTACATTGTTGGCTATTTCAAGGGGAAAAATATAAGAAACAAATCTTTTATTATTATAAATATTATTATTATTATATGTCTTCATGATTCTACCGTTTTGTTTTGTTGTGGTACAACTACAATAATAATAGTATATAAAGTAATATTTATATATTTTGCGGCAGAAGCTAAGCCATGTAATCTGTAATGCAAGTTTTAAAATTTGAGCCAAAGCAAAAAAATCTTTACGTATGTTTGTAGGTACCCATTCCCTTTTGTGGAATATTTATTTATTTTGGCTGAAAGAAATTAGCAGTAGCAATTTATAAGAAAACAGAGTATTTTTTGAATGATTATATATTCTTCTGTATCTCAGAGTCAGGATCATCATGGCATGTATGTATGTATATTTGTATGTATACATACATATATACATTTTAATTTTTGCGTGCAAGGCAAAAGCGTGTGATGTGAATGAAAACTTGCAACCGCAATTGCTTTTAAAAATGGAAACAAAACTGCTTATTTTTTTTGCTAGAATAGGTACACTGTGATTAGTGATTAGACTCGTACGTTTGCTGTTGGGGAGTGAAGCAAACAGTATCATGTTCAGTAGCAGCAGCAACAGCAGCAGTTAGAGAGAGAGAGAGAGAGAGAGAGAGGGATATAATATTGAAATGAATCATATAAACCAGCACACAAGTCATTGTAATTCTGAGATTTTGCACTCAACACTCGGTACTCTACAATCAAATTGCATTCAGGTGCCCAGCAAGAAAATAATGATTAGGAAGGCAATCTATGTATGTATATGTTTGTACCTATCTATCTATCTATGGATGGATATTATATGGTGTACGTATATAATATTGTAGTAGTGCTTTTATTACGGCCAACAACAACTAATCACTACGTTTGGTGATTGAATGCATAACCTTGTAAACGTGTACATTTCTAGACATAAACTTCCGTATCACACCCTGTGGCGCCTCAAATTTATGAAACATTATAAAAGATTATCTTGAGCAGGAATCTTTTTTCTCTCTCCACTTTTGCGCATATCAGTGTTTTATAATATGCAGTCTTTTTTTGAAATTATTGATATGATGAATATAAATTCAAAATATGAGACCCTCTGGATGGTTTTATTTTTTTGCATGCGCATGTGTGCGTAGGTATATATGATGTTGTGCATTTACCAAGAACAATACGAACGTTTTGAGGATATATATATATTTTTTAAATTTCATGTCAAGAGGTTTTTACAGAGGTTTTTGTTAAATGTCAAGATAAGTTTCATTGGAATGTGTCATATTTTTTTATAGAAAAAAATGTTGTAATGTGATTTTTGAAACGGAAAAGAAATGATAATGCATTTTTTATAAACTTCCTTGCCCTTGTTTTTGCTTTACCGCCTTGTGTCGCTAATGTATGCAGGCCCCAATAAAAAGTATTTTTCTCTCGTTATCCAGATATTTATTTATTTTTTCATAAATTAAACTTGCAAATATAAGCATGGCGCCTGATTGGGATCGGTGCAGGCGGGCCTCCGTCCTGTTAGCAAAAATAAAATGGCAAATGCGTAAAAAGTGTNTATAAGTATGGCGCCTGATTGGGATCGGTGCAGGCGGGCCTCCGTCCTGTTAGCAAAAATAAAATGGCAAATGCGTAAAAAGTGTACGATAGCTTTGGGGTGTAACCGCTCTTCATTCACCATTTACATACAAACGAAATATTAAATACGATTCATTAGAATTGATAACAACATTATAGTATTCAATTATTATTGTTGTACTTTGTTCTACCGATGTATCATCCCAAAACCTTTTCTGAGAAAAAAGATATGACATTACAGTAATCACGTGTGTTACATGGTTTATAAGAGAGAGTGAACATACTTAATGACACCTATGATAATGGAATAATGGATAAATCAATAGTATTGACCCAAAAATTGTATGGCCTATTCATAAAAAATGCATTTGTTAAAAAAACATGTTGTTCGAGAATAAAAGGAAGAACAATATTTTTCATCTAATCTACATAATAAAAAAAACCTAGCTAACATTGTCAATATTACCATATCTCTAAGCATCGGATTTTTGTGCCAATTCACATTTTTGTGTAGTAAGCATTTTTATTCTGCGTCACTCATTCCATTTCATTGGTTACTTTTAAAAACATATTGAAATTACAATTTTAAATTCGAAATTAAAAGTTTTGTAACACAAACATAAAATATATTTGTTTTAAAAGATAAATCCCTTTGACAGTATCGCGTAAACTGAAATAAAATTTTAAGTTTCTAAAAAAATAACTCGTCTTGGAACATATTTTAATATTTTTCCCCACTTTAAATTCATATAACCCATATTTTATGTCATGAAAATCCTAACCCTAAAAATCCATTCGGCACACATCATTATTTTCTGAATATGAAATTCTAGAATATGAAATTCTAGCAAAAACTCCAGAGAAAAGGTCCATTTGACCACTTTCCTTTTCACATGAATATCATTTGCATCCCATGAGCTAACCTTCAGTGGTGGTTTAAAAAGGTCCTTTTTTTATATATCGGAAGTACACCTTATCCTTCCTTTTACCTTGCTTTTGAGTACCGCATCCATTACAATCATTGTTTTGAATAAAGGATCTCATAATGTCAGCGCATCATATCATGATACAAAGTGTTTTTCTTTCTTCCTTTTTAGCAAACAAAGTCCACCCTACACACGGTTTGTATCATGCTTTGAATGACCCCATGCAAACTCAAAGAATACTTCTTTTTTTACTACATTGGTTTTATTTAATAAAAATGATCATTATAACTTATTATTTATTATCTTTCGCGATACTCATTTATTGATGCTCATATTATATCTCATGGAAGCATCTTTCCTATCCGAAAGTATCCTGTAGGTTGTTATTATTGACCGTTAGTTATTACCGCATAAATTCTTAACAAACATGGGATTTTTTATATTTAGAGCACTACCCACAGTTTACCTACAAAATGCTATAAATGGTCCCTTGTTGTGAGTCAGTAAAAATACATCATATTTTATCGCCTGCAGGTTTGCAGTAGTGCTAGGGTGTTTTATGAAAAAAATGTATACAAACTTCATTTGTGTTAATTGAAATGGGTTTCCGTATGAAGTTTCGTTTCCCATTTTTAAATGATACTACATACATACCCACACGAGCCTTACAAGATTATAAGCATTCATTTATAATCCGCTCTTTTAAAAGATTTTGTTGTCATTGTACAAGCGGACGTTTCTTGCTTTTTTTGATGGGTTCCGTGTCCTTAATGGATACCTTTATGAATTTTAGGGATAAGCCACCAAATCAACGTACGTATACGCTCATTGTCATGTTCTTGCTCATAATGTACAAGAATCGAAATGACAAGCTAAAATTGTATTTTTTGGTCACATCGTCTGGGTATTAGTCATCCTCGAAAAAAAGCGGAAGAAAAGTGAAATGATCTTATTATACAATTGACTGTTATACACGAAATAATACACATACTGTCTATCTCTTGTCATGCATGTAACACGTTCTTCATAATTTTGCAAGTCTCATCCTCATCTTCCCAGAAGTGTGTGTGAGTGCCTGTGCCCACATTGCCATAAACTGTACAAATAGCAAACAACAGACAATAATTGTGGCCTTAACATTCACCTAGACCTTAAGCGTAGTAGCTTATATGTATACACTTTACAAACAAGTGCGACTTGGTACAAGGTCTTTTGCTGATGATGTTGGGAGAAGAGGAGATGGGTGCTAGCGATAATTTTCATTGCCAATGCCAATCTGGGAGAGAGATAGGAGGATACCATATCATCATATTGCAACAGTATTATTACCCATTATTATTATTACTTAGTGTGCTACTATAATCAGCATATAGCATAATATTCACAACCTAGTGCTGAAAGGAACAGAGTAACATGTTCTACAACAATCCCACCATCACCATCACCACCAACATCAACCACCATTTTACCACCTCGTGTGTTCATTATAAGCTTATGCCATAGTAGAGGAGTATATGATAATCACACCGTCGTCGTCATAAAAATATTATATATACAAATTATTGAAAAAGAACAACGTAGCAAGTGGACAAAGAAAATGAATACAAAAAAAGTGGCCAACAGATTATAGAGGAATAATATGGTTATTGACAAGAATAATAATAATAATTGATGAATAACCACGTACGCGGAAGATATGTTTTGTAGAGAGAAATATATATTATGTACATGCATATGCATGTACATAAATTGTGAATCTAGTCAACATTATCACGAAAAGCTAGCTATAAAACATATAAAATCCATAAGACTCCCTACTCCCTGTTGTCCCTTCGTTGCAAATTGTTTAAGAATTGCGAGAGAGACAGAGAGAGAGAGAGAGAAGAAAAAATTACGCTCGTGCCTTTACTTGCTTTGAATGCAAATATAAAATATATGATATGGCCCGCATATTTCAATCACAATAGCACGCTGCTGCTGAATCATTAGCGAGGGAACACCATTTTTGCCATTAACTTTGAAAGAAAAATACATCTTACTATACGCAGTGTACAGTATAGCATATAGGATGTATATACATATGTATAATAACGAGATAAATTGCGCTGTCATTTGTATACAATTTTTTGACGTAATAGGTACCATACTAAAAAGGTAGTCTTTCTAATATAAAATAATAATGTAGAGAGAGAGAGAGAGAGAGAGAGAGAGAGAGATACTAAGCTGGAGGATTTAGGTATATATATAATATATATATATTTCAACGTTTTCGTCTTGAACGTATAAAAAAAATGAATAAATAGAAACACGAGGTGTACAAAGATGTGTAGTAGGTACAATGTCTACAGGTAGTGGTGGTGGTGGTGGTTGTGATGGTGGTAGCATCATAAGAGACTTTTTTTATGATTACTCATTCCTTGACTTTGACATTGGTCTGTTTGGCTAGCCTTGTGCAGATTTGAAGGTGAAATACGTCAGCTTTTTTCATCCCATTCCATGCACATGTACACTATTATTTGTTATTGTTGTTGATAATAAATTACAGGTATATATATACATGTAAGTATATATACTCATTTACCTACGGTGTGTGTATTGTGTAGCTTTTATTGTACGCCTAACAATATTCCATTTTGCAAAAGTGAATACCTATTCACTCTTTTGTTCTTCAGCCGTTGTTGTTGATTCCATATTAATTCCAGCTTTATTGTGTTGTATGTTGGAAGGTGGCATATTGTTGGTTTTATAATCTCTTTGTTAGCAAATGCGTGTACACTGAATAATGACATCATATCGTAATAATGATGACATCGTATGTATCGTAAAGTAAACCACCTACATACATACCTACATGCAATTGCTCTGGCAGTTTGGCACCTAGACTATGCACAACATCCAACCATGTTCTAAATTCAATTATAAAAAAAAATACCTACTATTAGTGCAAATAATTATGTTTGTTAGTTTTGCACGTAAAAATGCAGTTTCGCTTGACGTAAAAAATAATGTAAACTTTTTTTGTTTGAAGCTATGCGAAAATTAGGTTGATTCACATTCACAAAAATGTGCAGCCGACAGCGACTGTTGTTGTGGTCCATCCATACAAAAAAAAGGGAAACAATAGTGTCATGGATGGATTGGAGTGAATTGATCGTGAATTGTAAAAGGGTTTTACTCATTGCATTTCATCATGTCAAATAATTACTTTACGTGTTTCATGTAAAATGGTCATTTATTTGAACAATCCTTTCTAGATTGGATATTGGATATATATATTGTGTTGAGAAAACATAGTAATAATAAGCTTCATCCAACAACTTTAGGCATTTCTGTTCCCAATTTTGAAAGAAGACATACCTTTAGTCATCATCATCATTAATAATGATATTTACTGATGATGATGATGTCTCATCCATCCATGTCCTTTTGCGATTCGAATGTTTATGATGGTTTAATCCACCGAAACATAACCAGAACCATCCCGATTTATGTATTCTCTCTCTCTCTCTGCGAAAACTGCAAAGTTGAATGTGCAATGACACAACTTTGTTATTTTTTGACGATATAATAACTAGGTATAATAGTAGTCTATATATCACTACTCGCAATGATTTAATTCATGTAGCAGGGCAAAATAGAATATTAACCCTCCAAAAAAAAAATTACTTCTTCTCAAGAGCAGAGCAGATTGTTTCAGAGAAATAACATCCCGTCTTTACATCAAGTGCTTTAACTCGATCCATATCATATGGAAAGAAGACAGAGAGAGTTGAAATTTTTGGCGATCACATTCACATATAGACTGGCAATATTCGTATGTAAGCTTTAGTATTATTTATTATGGATAGGTTTATGTTTTCATGGTGCATACAAACATGTTGTTGTTGTTGTAGTATTTTTGTGGAGAATGGGCTGGTTGAATAGATAATGATATACCTGTTATTATGAATGTAATGATGATGATTCACTTGTTAGGTTTGGCATTATTGCCCCTGCATGCATTGTACCAAATAACAATGATGATGTTTATGGATACACGCGTAGTTGGTTGCTGTTATATTATATATTTTTTTTGGGAAACCTTCATTCAGTTTTTTGGGCGAGCTAGGCTTAATGGGCTTTTGATTAGATCAAGGTGTGTTGTTTTACCTTTTTTTTATGCTGCCGTGTTTGCTGCTGCTGCTGGTGACGATTATGATGTAAATGTGTATTTGCACTTGGTGTATTGGAATATTATACTATTGGTTGCTACATTACATTAATAATTATGTGGAGAATTGCAATAATATGTAGGTAGAATGTGTGTATTTTGCTTCTACATATCCAAGTAATTCCAAGAGTTTCATTTTAGCATTCTTGTATTTTTTTAAGGTGGGATACGTCTTCATAGATATCATTATTGTTATGATGATGATGATGTGTGTTTGGATTGAAGTTTCAATCTCATTGAAACAAATGCAAATTAAACGCATAGGTATATATGTATTCCAGGAGTGGATAAATTCATTGTGGAGAGAAGCAGTAGCGTGTTTTTGTTTTTGTTCAACCAGCGTAAAATTCAGGGGACCAGGACAGTTCTCATGCAATTTGGGTTTTAATGGATCCTTTCTTACTAACTGCTCATGCGTACGGGCTAATAGCAGCAAGCATTACTGCCTGACAAGCCAACTAAACTACTACAAACAACTACTGGGTGTGTTCTCTTACAAGCGAGCACTCAAATTTCTGCATTCAAAAACAATGGCAGTAATGCACTGCATAGTGCTATTATTGTTATTAAGTCAGTACAGGTATAATAAAGTATGACTGCCTATTTTTTTTATCTGTGTGGCAGTAGTGGGAAGGCTGTATAGTTTCCTTTAGAGCTGCTGCTTTTATATTATGCCGCGTTGTCGATGAATGATCTGTGATATACATTGCATTGTATGGGAGCTCTACACATATTTATTATTTATTGCTTATTAATGCATTCAATTTGGAATATTATCAAACCAAACATGGAAAAATTGGAAGCTGATTGATGGGCAATTTAGTTGCGTGTACTAAATAAGGCGACAGTAAATCATGGTGAATGGATATTTTCGCTAATTATGAGTTGGCATTCTTTCTTGAAGATTTTTTGGCCAGTCATAACCAGAAAATGTCTGGATAGCCAAAAGATGTTTGCTTCTGTATATACCTATTGTATATATACACACACACCTGTCTTGTCACATTTTGGACTTTACACTTCCGGCGGCGGCGCTAGTAGTGGAACAAACACAACTCAGTCATTTTGTATTGTAGGCTCCTCCAAACCACCAACACTGCACTGCACTTTCAAAATGCTTATCTAATTTAGCTTTGAAGAAAAATGCAGGAAGAAAAATCATTTGGATTACTATGCGATTCTAAGCATAGTTAGTTAAAGGGTAACTTCTCCCACACAACATATTATCATCATCATGATCACATCCCCAACATTAGCAAGTAATTTTTCACAATCAGTATATATACCACAGGCAAGGCTATATATACGCGTATTATAATACCAACAGGTTGGTTGCTTGTTTATTATGTAGGTCTCTAATGTTTTCCTTTCGAGATAATGATACGAAATGGACCTTCTTTTCTGGTTTAAGCTTGGTTGGGCGGCTTGATGAAGATGATTGCATGGTACATAACATACATACATACATACATACATACTACCACCAGAGTATCATCATCCTCATACCAGAGACCAAAGAGAGATCCCATGTCTGCCTTCATGTTCATCATTGTTAATGTTCTCTGCGGCTTTTCTATAAAAATCAACAATGGCTCTGCTACCCATGCTGATATATTTCCAAATACACTCACTACTCCACTGATGTTCCTTTACAGTTTTACTCTTTTTTTAAAACTCTCCTCACCGAGGAACCACGCAAAGATATATAATAGCTTTAGTTACCTACATACAAAGAATAAAAAGGCTACTCACATAACCCCTTCGGCACTACACGTTCTCACACAAAGATGCTTTTTGATGGAAGTACACACACACACACAGACACATTGAAAAGTTCCAGTGAAGCCAACTGTCCTCTAATGTATTAAAGTATAAACCTCTTTGAATTCTGTATATAGAGGGATGATGATAATAATATGCGCATGGCTAAAAAAGTAAAATAAGACTCTTCTCTTTTCAGCTCAGCTTCATTTTCAAGGTTCTTCTGTCATTTAAGCGCTTACACAAAGGAAAACAATCCATTACAAGAGATGTGCTCACATCATTTCGGATTAGTAACAGAGATTTTCAGTGAATTACACACTCACACACACACACACACACAACTAAGAAAAGTCAGCTTTGTTACTAGATGCAAACAGTTTGTGCCTTCCAAAACGTGCTTGTTTTGTATTGCTTTGAATTTTTTATTCTTTATTTTTTTCTTCATCATTCATGACATATGCTCACTAGAATATATATTGCTTGTCCAGAAGAGTCTGCATCTAAAATATTTGAAACATTTATAGCGAAAGCAAAAATAATATTCTTTTCACATGCTTTTCTTATCGTTACATAGATAATGTTATACACATTGTTACACACATGCTGATGCTTTTTTACATTTGTGTTAAATTCGATGTAATATTAGTTGATTGAGTAAGCAAGAATATAACATGTGCGATTTTAGGTCAAACTTAAACGCAGCTAAATTGGTATATCGTGCAAACTTGTGTGCAATGGGTTACAGGTCGTGGAAATTCTTAAGTAAGGATGAGGATGGAAAATGCAAGTGTAAATACAACTCTAAAAAATACCCAAAATGATATGAAACCGGAAAACTCGAATCTGCAAATTATCATAATTCGCTAGTTCCTTTCGTCCACCTGTTTTAACTTTTGAACAATTTTATGTGCTTATATGACATACCTATTGTAGAATTTAGACTTTAAAAAGGGTTTTCAAAACAGAGCAAGTTGTCCTTGTAACTCTCCCTGCCTATTGAATTTATTTTGGCTCTAGGTAATTTTTTAAATATATTTACATGCCTACATATATGCACAGGAAAAAATGTATTTTTATTCGGAGGAAATGGCTATTTCTGGTAGCATTGTATCAAAAAAAACGTCAGCAACACATCACATTGCACAGACAACGCTTTTGTCTTTTGGTTAATGAGAGTAAAAATTAGGGCGTTCATTTGAATGCTACTGGGCGAGAGAGAGAGAGGAAACTCATTTACTATCCTTTAACAATTTGTCTCAGTATGTATGTATGCATATGAGTGTGACCTTGCCAAAATTAATGTCATTTCTGATACTTACTCCCATGCCCATTTTTTATATTTTGGCGTACATTAAGGCATTAAGGTAGTTTTTTTTATAAAAAGAACTAGTGGCACATATTTGCATTTTTTTAATGCATTGAAAAAAAATTCATACATTTTTTTTGTATAAAAAGCTGTCTAAGCTGTATATTGTGTAAGATATATTTTATCCACTCGAAATGTTGTATAAATCTTGAAAAAAATATGATACGATATGACTATATTATATTGTAAGTTGTGTTGAAAGTGGGCAGTTCGGACGGGATTTTGTTATCAGTGTCATCGGTTCGCACGGTTTAACAAAACAGGTATTTAAGTAATATAAAAAATTGGCGTTTTGTTTTCTTTGAGTAAACCACTTGTAAAAGTACACACATAAATAAATACACGTATATTGTACACTAATATTACAATTTTTATGATTTGTCTGTATTACATATTATGTTCATATTTTTGGCCTATATTTCTAAAGTCAGGTATTTAATGAATGACAAATAACCATAAAAATTCAAAATGCTGGACTTGTTCATTATAAAATATTATGTGTGTAGCTAAACATGTGAAGTTGGTACGAGTATTATATTCTATACTGCGCACCAAATCTAAAACAGCTCATGCACAAAATCGGGTATCATTGTAGCTCTACGTTCCAGAGATAGTTTTTTTAGAAAGGGTGACAGAACAATAAAATATCGATATAGGTTGAAACAAAGTCATGACTATGACCTTGAATTAGGAGACCATACATTACATGTTACATAATATGTTTGTAACAGAATGAAGACATGATAC
>JAHZNC010000036.1:0-15788 GCA_027744095.1 Zhuqinia jingwanae
GCATAAAATATTATGTTAGTTGGTAAGAGTGTACACTGCAATGCATACAACGCGCGAACATATGAATACATATACCTACACATGCATACCTATGTACACTGAAACGCTGGCATGCATTGAATGAAATGTAGCTTTAACGTCAGAAAGTATAATTCAACCAGACGTAAAGCGTACATGCGTCAGAGAGCCTCACGCGCTAGTTGAGAATGAATGAATATTTTTTACAAACGCGATTCTATTAACTGTGTAGTAATGACTAATACGGCACTAAAATCTTATCGCATTCCCCTAAATCACGTCATTAGTTGGTGGATACAAGGGATGAAATGACTTTAACAAACTTATTAACTGACTTTTTAACCTTTTTGTTTTTTGTACATAAATTTTTTTTAAATATTTTTGTGGGTGTTTTTAACCTAGTCCCATGCAAATTTACATAATAGGTCAAGTACATACAAAATGAAGTTGAGTGACAGTTAACATTCATCTGCACCGGA
This sequence comes from Zhuqinia jingwanae, assembly GCA_027744095.1. Classification (NCBI taxonomy): domain Eukaryota; kingdom Metazoa; phylum Arthropoda; class Collembola; order Entomobryomorpha; family Paronellidae; genus Zhuqinia; species Zhuqinia jingwanae. Next base: position 498 of record JAHZNC010000036.1, read on the forward strand.
AAGATAAACATCATCTGATTACCATTCAAGCTTTCTTCCGCATCATGTAAACAGCTGTTAAAAAATGCATATTTTTCATTTAAACATATACACCACCACCATCATAATAAAGTGTAGTAAAATGAGATGACTTTACACCCTCAAGGTTGGTGCATCATCATCCTAAGCTGCCTATTCAAATAAATCAAAATTTACTTTTTAACGTGTTCATAAATTACGTGGCAAGTACCATGAAGACATATGGATTCATCTGAATAAAAAGTTAACATTCGTTTATTAGGTATATCACTTATATAATATACACCCAGATCATCCGTATAGCTGGAGAGATGAAGTCATTATTCAATTTGGATACAAGATACAAATGCGTTGCAATTTTACTGCCATCATCATATCATGACGCATAGGTACATGGATGGATACTCATTCATAATAACGGAGATGGGCATACATAAAAGAAACGTTAATCTTTTTATCTGTGCTTTTTTTATTAGCACCAATTGTCTTTAATTTTGTTCAATCAAATGAGAGCCTGCGCGTCGCAAACCAAACTAGTAACAAGTTTTCTGCATGAATGAGTAAATGGATGGTTTATGTGCGGTGTATAGTGTAGAGTCTATATATATAAGATTATGAGATGATGATGACGTAATTGGAAATACAATTTTTTTAAAAAATAAAGTGCAAAATAGCTTGTTTTTTAATGGAATTTAAATACCAGGGATAAATGCTTGAACTTTAATTTAATTAGGTGTGGTGATAAATGCAAATATAAAAGGTTAAATAATAAGTGGATAATATGGTAACATTTTATTTATTTATTTTACAAAAAAATTATTTAACTGGTGACTGGACTACATATATTTTAAATGAAAAAATATGTATAAAATACGTTTTTAATTTCAAAATACATTTTGTAATATATTTTTTACTGCTTTTTATTGGTAGCAGCTAAAAAAATAATAATTTAAATATCAAACACAGCACCGAAGTCCATCCTTGCACCCAGTGTCCCAAAAGACACTTCTAAATCCGGAGGGGCAGGCCCATCTGCATCTTCCTTCACGAGTACCACTCGCTTGCTCTTGACAGGTAACGGCTTCAGCGTATTCTGTTATTTTTAAGACAAAAATAAATTATGACTCAAAATTTTATTTTAAATCTTTTTGAATAATTTTTTTATCAAACAGTTACTTAAATGTATATTTAAATTTAATGCTAATTGTTATCTTTTTACTTACCAATTCCAAAGGCGCAGAAAACCAAAAGAATACATGCCAAAATAACACAGCGCTGGCTTGTGGAGAATAACATAATATGTTTGGCTGTTCCTGGGATCCTTCTGTTTTTGATGTGTTTCAAAGTGGAATGCTGAGTGCTCAATGATGCTTGTTTCCTTCTGTTCCATGGCTTTTTATAGAATAGAATATGCCCTCATCTCTCTTGCTGGGCAAGCAAAGGGCAGAAAATGCGCTCAAGCAATGTTGAAATGAAAATACAGTACACTATCTCTTAAGGGAACTTCCTTATATTTACAATTTTAGCTGCATTATTTTTTATGGTGTGTTGTGTTAGTGTGGAAACTACGAGGGGTGTTTCGTGAATTCCCTCACTTCGGTGAACTCAGCTTTCAAACTACATTAGCACATTTCTATCTCATAATATCATTCATCATTCAAAACACAGGGAAACAAATGAAGGTAATGAATGAATACATAGACCAGTAGTAGTGCCATTTGCCTAAAAAGTGTCCCCAAATTTTTTTTACAAATTAAAAAATCTCAATTCTTAGTAAGTCACAGAATTTTCTGAACGCCCTTCGTAAAATACAATTTACACTATATTACCATATATCTTGACATGGCATTAACAATTATATATTTGACATTTGACTTTGTACGACCAGTTTTACCACTTGAGTATTATTATTTATCGTGTCGAAAATATTTTTCGAGTCTTTTTGAGAGTGGTTGAAATGTTGAAGTTTTACTGTATTCTTTCTTCATCTCAATTCAAACTTGTTTCAATCAACAGAAACCACATACTTGTCCTTCTGTGATTTATGGGCCGAGAGAGAGAAAAAGAGAGTTCACAAAAATGATCTCAGAAAATACTACGTTGCACGATCATATATGTAAGCATATAATGTACATATGTATGTATACCTAGCTAACATAATAAAAGTGATGCAAGCTCAAGTATCATGCATACCAAGCCTGCTTCATGTCACTCATTTGAAAGTACATAACATGCAATATGTATGTTTAGGTATGCATTGAAAAATATGTGAAAAGTGTTTACATCCTGCTGCTGCTGCACTCTGGAGCGATTAAAAATGGCAATATAAATCATTACCACAAATGAGCTTGAAGAGTCTATGCTTGGTTGCTTCCCTATTTGAAAGAGTTTTTTTGTGGTGGTAAAAGAAGCGATTATTCAAGTAATTATGTGCTATTAGCCAAGGTTCACGACATGTGGTTATCATCACAACTGGACCGACCAAACAAAGTAGAAATATTGCATTTTTTGTTAGTGGTGGTAATGTCATCATCGCTTGTCAAGGAGAAGAGGAAAAAATATTTTTGAATAAACTTGAAAAATTGGCCAGAGAAACTACACGGTAATGAATGAGCTTGTTGAAAGCATGACTATAATTAAATATAATTTATAATGTTGGTGTATATGTATCCAAAAAATTAGGGTGAACTGCGACGGAATTTCTTACCATCATCTCAAGCTGAAATTGGCATGGGAGAAAAAAATATTCCATTCTGCAGCAGTTGCAAGAGCAATCCTATAACGTCACAGCCAAGCATATAATATTACCTAATTGGATTTACCACCACCTTGTACGCAGCGGAGTGATCAATACCAGATGGGAGTTTTCCATGACTGTTTTATTTCACGAGAACAAAAACTTATTACCACTGTTTATTACGTAGCTGATGAAATGAGCTATAGTATTGGGATTGGCAAAGTTGTCTGTCAGTCCGTGATCCTGAAGCTCAGCACAATATCTTCAGAACGGTGCACTCAAGTCTCTTCATATTTAGTAAATACACAGATACCTGAGATCATAACTCAGAACCCTATAGATTTTCAGCCACCAATCTCACTCCCCAGGGGAGCTATGGAGGAAACAGTTATACATTTAAACTAAAGACAATATATGGAATTGAATATTTATTTATGCGCTAATAATTAGATATAATTGTAAACAAACGATATATTTTAAAGCTCATTTTCAAGTTGAGACAAAAATTGAAATACATAATGAAAGTGATAGATAAAATGTACGATGTAACTCCTCACACTATTCATCAATGATAATCATCATACAAAATCACAAATATCCACAATTTGTGATTAAATGGTTTACAGGTGTTTTTAAACTTAAATAAGATTTGACTGCAACCAAATGAATGTAAGGGTGAATGTGCCATTCTTTATATTCTTTCGGCTTGACAAATTTTTTGCCTGATTACAAAACAGTAACCCAAAACATGTATATTTACGAAGACGACTGGCATAAGAATGACTTTTGTAGATTTCTCAGCTTTCAACGCATAAATGCATAATTTTTTGGATTCCATAAGAAATTAATGCTTGTACACATTCATGGTAGGTCTCATCAATTTTTTTATTCACAAATTTCATCACTTCACTAACAAACCAGTTGATTTGCTGAAAGCATGACCTTTTTTATGCATATGTACGTATATACGTTTCACATTCATGAAACGTTTGACTGGAAACTCCTTCCAAAAATAAATTTTTTCACTTTTTCCTCATATTTTCATTTCTTTTCACTTGGTTACTTTAACTATAATTAGCCATAATTCGGTATTGTATACACAATCTGTTAAATGGTGTACTACTGACATATGGAATAGGATGGTTCGGTCTAATTGTGTTAATTTTGAAGATGATAGTAATAGTAAGTATTCAGAGATTACATTTGATGATAAAATTAAGGCCTACCTGTTACATTTTAGAACTAAAAATTTTTGTATACAAATTGATATGATGATTGGTTATGTTTGGAAAGTAATTTTGGATATTGTCCTCTAATTTTGGATGTATTTAGCTTGTTATGTAACAAGCCGTGTTGTTGTTGGGAGCGCAGCCTTTATATTGGTTGAAACATTTAAACACGTTAATAAATTCAATTCAATGCAGTTAAGTAAAAATTTGATGCCTAGGTACACATTTTGTATTAGCTTCCAAGAACAAATTATTTTATTAAGGCGTATGAACATTTTTTGGCAACCGGATATCCGTAAAAACACCCCTCCCAAAAGAAAAAATGTTGAGATACAAATCAAGCCGCCATAAACACCAATCTCACTCCCCAGGGGAGCTATGGAGGAAACAGTTATACATTTAAACTAAAGCAATATATGGAATTGAATATTTATTTATCATTTAACATTTAACATTTTTTGGCAACCGGATATCCGTAAAAACACCCCTCCCAAAAGAAAAAATGTTGAGATACAAATCAAGCCGCCATAATTTTCCACACTGCCCCTATATCCTGCTGACGTACAACAGAGGGGCTGAGTTAGTGATCCCAACTTTTATCCAACGCATATTCTTCTTTAATAAGCATAAAGCAGCTTTCCACACTCCACAAAGATGCAGCATTTGTAACCTTGTTTCCGATTTACTAACATTCAATATTCCGGTTGCATTGTTTGAGATGAAATAACACTAAACAAGAAAAACGGCAAGATCCTTAACCCTATCATCATTAAAATCAAATTTAAATACTCGATTTTGCGTATTATTTGCTATTATTTCAAGGCTCTAGATTAAACTCATTCATTAACTTATTAATGTAAAGTGGATATGCCAAGAAAAAGTCACAAGTAGTCCCGTAAAACTGGATTTGTCTGAAGTGCCGCTTAACAAACCATTTAACATCCTGAAAAACGTTGGCCCCTATGTACACCACACTTGCCTGCTCAATGCAAAGTTTTTTTTTGCAATTCAAGTTGTGAAGGTAGCCGGAGTGCTTTTGGTCCTTGGAGCGCTTTTTGTATGGAGCGCTTTTGGTCCTTGGAGCACTTTTTGTATGGAGCGCTAAACGCCTGGAAGCGTTGTGAAGGACCATGCTGCTAACACAATCGGTAATCTGAGTACCAGCATAAAATTGATCAAATGAATGGTGAGTTTAATGAAGATTGAAAAATTCCCGGTCCCTTGGGTCTGGTTTGGCAACCAGATCCAAGTTTCATCATAAACTTTTTCCGTTTTAAACGAGAAAGCTTAAAGGCTTCAATGCTCCCGGAAAAGAATCGATGGGAATTTTGACAAATGGAACAGTCATGTCATTACGTATTTGGACCGATGTGGCACAAAGGGAACAACTAACTAGTATTTGGGGTCCAACGTCGTTATAAAGAAAGATGGTTGACAAAAAATACTTTCTTCAAGATGGCATTCTTCTCCCGGTAGGAATCTGAAAGTTCTGGGGGATCTGGTATGTCCAAAATAATGTTGGATATTCCAACAATCTTGACTTTTTGGGCTCTGTGTATCCTCATTTAGTCGTCCCATGCTGTTGGGGTAGGAGTGAACTTGGATATTGTGGAAACGCTCTGTACATCTTGAAGGGACATATTGGTGAAATTATTGATTGAAACTCGTGTGCACTAGTTTTGCCAGATTTTACACATTGGGGATGGGTCAACCCTTACACTGGAAAAGTCAATGCTGCACTCGGAAAACAGGTTGAAATGTTTTTGGTGATAATAATAACTGTAATCCACATCAAATGTTAATGCTCCAAAATGATGTGGCATTGTAAAATGTGCAAAGCTAAAATATGAATTATCAATTAATGTGTTTTTCCAAGCATCTTTTTAAAATTGCTTTGAGCACACAAAAAGGGCAAGTAGTTTAAATGCGTTTTATGCAGTTGTTTTTTAAATTTTCAATTCATCTCTTGTTTTGCCTATTTCTATGCCTTTAATGATTTGTTTCTTATGCAAGCCCATTATTACGAAGCTGTGTAGGAAAACAAATTTCATAACGTAAGATTATTATCTCGTCTGTTTACATGAAAATGTACCTTTAGCGAATAATAAAAAAACAGGTAAGGTAAATTTTTTGTACAATTTGTATGTATAACATTTAGTAAACTTTTATGTATTTAAATATTTTTTGTATCAAGTTGTCGTCCATTTCCAACCTACACCCTTCGTCAATAGAAGGGCTGGCTCCGGAGATGTCCACGAGAGTAGGATCAGTTTCGTCAAGATTTTTCCTTTATTTTTATTCAAATTTCAGTCGATATTTTATCGTTAAATTTTTTAGATATTTTTTAGAATTTCATTATCTGTTCGGTTGTCTTTAATCCATTTTTTGATTAATGAGTCAAACAGCATTTCGCTTTTGCATTCTTTGATTTTGGGGGGTAGACCATTCCATAAATCATCATCTGTTCGGTTGTCTTTAATCCATTTTTTGATTAATGAGTCAAACGGCATTTCGCTTTTGCATTCTTTGATTTTTGGGGGTAGACCATTCCATAAAATTATGCCCCGGTAAAAGAAGCTGCTTCTGCCATTTTCTGTTCGCATTGCAGGAATCAGGAAGTTATTTTCAAGTTTAGAGCTTCTTTCCGCCCCTTCTCTTTTCCTGAAATGTGTAAAGCACATTTGCACTGATGACTTTTTCCAAATTTGTTTGAAAATATAGTTCAGCATGTACATTTGTGTACGCTCGTGGCATAGCATCCAGTTTAGCTGTTCAAGTCTATCCAGGTTGCTTAGTTTGTGCCGTTGCTTTGCACGTACTACGAGCTTTGCTAATTTCAGAATTATTTTATTAATTCTTTTTAATTTGGTAGGTGACATATAGCCCCAAATCACAACACAGTAATCTAATTTTGATAAGACAAGGGATAAGAAAATATGTCTCCATTTTGGGGTAAAATATTTCTTGTATCTGTTTATCATGTACATCCTTTGTGTCATAGTTTTGCACGTGTTTTCATAATGATTATCTTGATGCTATGCTGTTGTATGTACTAAGTAGACTGTACTTGATGCACTAAAGGTTGATACAATGAACACTGATATCAATACAATCAGTTACTCAGTTTTTAAAAGGCTGATTTATAAATAAGAATAGTGGAAGTTGTAAACTGCGCAAACGCTGGTTTCAAAAAGTATCGTCATGGAAGGTTGTATTTTTTGTTCACATTGACATATCCTTATTTTCTAATAATGTTTTGTTTTGACCTTCAGCTGCAGTGTCAGTGTTAGATAATGAGAGTAATTTGCGGCATGCAAATTGATGGATAACATTTTACAACAGAACGAACGAACACATTCATTTGTTGTTGGTTGGTGGTGTAGGGCGTAGAAGCAGTATTATTTGTGACGCGAGATATTTTAATATCAAACACGGAAAAGTAACACGCAAATATATGCAAGGAAGTATGATTTGACACGAAGTTGTGATTGGTTAAATTGGATTTTTGTTATTAACTTGAGGTGCAGATAATATGCCATCTGATTATTTGGGACGCATTTCACTAAATATAGAGAAAATATTGAGATGTTTCACTTTTCCCGGAAATATGTTAAAATCCTTAAGATATGTTCCAAAAAAGTACACGGCTTACCTGCCATTTCCATTTGACATGGTACAGTTGTTGCCATTGCCACTGACATTGACATGACAAGTTAAGATACCATAAAACCAGGTTTGTACTTATGTAGCTTGTAGCTGTTATGTACATATATAATGGTGCAGTGTAAACAGAGACAAGGACTGCTGGCATGATAAATAAATTATCGAGATATATTTATTATACCTATGTATTTATGTAATAGGATTTTCGAATAACTTCCAACTTTACGATGTATGTAACCTTTATTAGGTTCCAATGACAACAAAGTAGGGTTGGTAGAAAGTTTAGTATAGCTTTAGTTTGTGTGTACCATGTTTGGGTAGGAGATAGTTTCTCTTATTCACGAAATTGCCTTTTGGCTAAAAGTAATAACACTTATTTCTTGTGTACTAACTTATTGAAACCTTTTTAGCTTACTTTTGTAACGTCAACAAAATGGGGGTTTCGGGACCTCTGAGTTGAAAATGATAAGGGTAAGAGGTATATGCCCTTAAAGGGCACAAAAATTGGTCCGTTGAACAATTCGAGTACGGGAGCGCGGACGGACGGCAGACTGGATGACGGAATTAATCAAGGACAAGCTTAGCATCAGTCCAGGATAATGAAATGTCAAGGGAAAAGTTATGTTTGCACGTTAGACGTTTGACAGTGCACTCCACTCAAACTGTCATTGCACGCAGCGGAGTTACATGCATCAAAAACAAACAAAAAATAATCTCATCTCACCTGCCTTCCGTTCCAGACGCGGAGGCATTTTACACTGCCAAAATAATGTCAATATTACATTTTAAAAGTCATGCCCGTCTTCTTGTTCCCATTGAATGTACGTACATAATATAAATATATATATTATTTTTATTATACACATACTTCTGACTTATCCTTAGCATTTGTGTCATGCCAGCCACTTGAGGAGCATCAAGATGGCGTATATGTATACTTGCTCTTGATACATGTTTACGTTTGTATGTGTGGGTGGGTTTGTGTTTTTTGTCTGTCAATCAGTTTAAGGGAAGGATTTCACACCGAGGACAACTTCCGTGAGAATTTGTGAGCGAAAATTTTAAAGGGGAAAGTCACTTTAACGAACCAACTCATGTTTTGTTTTTTCTTCGCATAAGAGTAACTTTCTACATTTGATTAGGTATAGATTCACCATGTTCCGACTTACAAAAATATCCAGAGCCAACATCATTCCATTCTCATTTAAAAAAAGATAGAATGTATCTTGTTTAATTGTGCGGTTTCACGTTCCAAAAAGGGAAACTTACGTATGATATTTTAGCCATGCGGGCAAACAACATAATCTGGCGAAAAGACTTTCGGAAAGTGAACACAAAACTATGCTACAATAATTTTGTTGACGTTCACGCTCAGCCAGCATCACAAGTAGGTAAGTATGAAACTTGCCACTTCCTGGACTGTATGGTTATACCCAAGTGAGCATAAACTGTTTAAATCCAATAAAGGAAGAATAATGTTAAGTGTAAAAATGTTAAATAAACTACATAATCGTAATTAGCATGTAAAGATGTTTGATTGATCTGGTTTATCGATTTTGTACTAAACATACTAAACAAATACATGTAAGTCATAGTTGCAGAAATAGCATCTGTGGATCTCTTTAAATGCCTCCAGCACCTTAAACAACGTTATATAAATCTCATTAGCTATGATAATTAATATTTATTGTAGCATAACCAATTTATTACGTAGCTGTGTAACAGCTAGTATTTACTATATAGCATGCTTGTCCGTCTGTGTTCAAAATGACTTATCCAACCTTTTTATTTCCAACGAGCAAACTTTGATTGTTTTACCTCTTGCATAATATGTCATATGGTACATGATTACTACAAAGCATCTCTTATTGAACATCAAAGGAGACGCGTCTTTTCAGCGCCGCATCAACTTCATTCCCCGGAGGATAGAGAGGGAACACATTCTTCATTGTATGTAGCACATGGAATGAGACATCATTCTAAATCCATCAACAAATTCTAAAGCTACGTATTCACAGGTCTTAAAATAAAGGTATTTGGGTCTGCGCCCCTATGTCACCATGTAATATTGGAGCATTCGAAATGCACGTCAACTAAAAGTGTCAAAAATGTTTGTAAGAAAACTAAAAAAGAACGGTTTGTTGAATTTGTTGGTTTGTTTGATAAATTTGTGTATGAAAGTAGGGAAATTTTGTTGATGATTCAGTTGAGTTGCAATAAAAATATGTAAATATTTGATTTGTGCATTGTTTTGATATTACTACCACCTGAGCAAATGGTGGTAACAACGGCATGACAGTTTTCTTGTACAGAGAACAGGCTTTGTAATTGCTTGATACGTTTGAAAACTTTAAACGAAGCAATGCTGAAATCAAAAGTGCAAATTGTGCCAAAAGGAATAAATTTTCCCTTGCTGTCTATTGAAAATCTCCAATTTTACCAGCGCAGTAGTCAGTAGCGCCATGTATATAATATTATGTAGTTGTTGTACATGTACAGGTACATGTACAAAGTATTTGGGTAAGCGCATGTATAAAATGAACGTGCGCACCTTTATAAATATATATGACAAGGATATGGATGACAAGAAGGAAAAGAAAGGCTTTGTTCTCGATATGATCTTATTCGGGATTTCACGTACATTTTATCATGCTATTTAAAAGTGTCTTGCATAAATTGAATGTCGCAGTTGTTGATTCCTTACATTTCGACTGCCTTTTAAAACCGCATCCGTTCATTTATTGCCCTTCACGTTTCACTTCCACTCCATAAAACCCCAGCTCCTCTCCTCCATAGACGATGTATTTAGGAATATGAATTTGGTGGGAAGGGTATCGTCATAAGTACGGGGATGGATGCGGAGACGAGACAGAGAACGTGTCTGGAATACAATTTTATGTGAAATGAATGAAATCACTCACTATTTACTGCCATAAACTAAATATACTTCCTTGTTTCGGTTTACCCCCTCCCCTCAACCCATATTACGCATTTATTTTATTTGCGAATACTTCCATTCACGTTTGTGAAGTAGTAAGAAGAAGTAAAATGATCAGATCATCTTCAAAATGAAAGATGAGCTATAAATAAATATGATGATACGCATTGGTTGTGTACACTCTATGTACAGCGTAAGGAGCTTTTGAGTGCAATTCAGCATACTACTGGGAGGCAGGCATGCGATGCAGCTGACAAAGAAAATGAGAACCTCTGAATGCGACTGTTATTCTTAGCGGACAATGAACTGCTGCATATACTTTGTTCTGTACCATTACGTACGTCAAAGCAGAAAAATACAAATGGCTGTAATTGTGAAAACAAACATCTTGCTGTGTGAAGTGTACACCCCTCAAGACCTGAAATACTTATTGGATGTATCAAGCCTCCTACAAGATCACTGCATGGTGTTACATTGCGTTTTTATTAGGCTACCTTCTATGCAGTTTATTTATCTGCTAGATGAAGTTTCCAGTAAAGTCATTTATCATTTTTCGCCCAACGTTGTACTCTGTCCCTGGGACGAGATTTCATTCTTTAGTTATTCCTCTCAAGAAAACCAAACTGGAAGGCAGGCCTTAGGAAGACAAATAAAATATTTTTATTCTTGTGTTGTTAGTTTTCAAATCATTTTTTACTTTAAAAGATGACATCACTTACACTCATTACTCATCCAATCACCAAAAATAGGTATGCATCCTCCAAAACATTTAACTTATTTTGAGCGTACTACATAATTCCTTTGCAAATTCCCAGGTCCGTACATTCGTCCGTAATTTTATAAATTTGCAAGCAAAGATTTACACTAAACTTGGTAGGGATACTTCCGCTACCCGTCTTCGCCAATAATAAGTTATTAATAATAACTAATAAATCATATTTAATATTTTTGCACTAATGGATAGTTTAAAAAGCTCATAAAGTGTGTATACACAAGCTGTTTTGTCTAATAACGCCTAATCTGATTTTTAAGGTCATACTCACTACTTAGCTCCTTAGGTTTCCCGTTGTAGCGGGTTTTTTATTATTACGTCCAAAAAACAAGCCCATTATAGCTTTTAGTTATTGGCCCATGTTATATATTTCTTTCTTCCTTCACACAAGTCACGGACAAAACTACAAAGGTAAACATTACGCACGCCGAGCCATCGTCGTTTCACCCGAATTTTGGGACAAGGATTTATAGAGAAAAATCTGCACGATGTTCGTAAACAAAAGCTCAACTGTTTTCATTTTTTCTCATAATATTTTCTTCCTCTTGTTTCCAGCAACTGCAAGAGACAAGGTAAAGTCAAGTCACGTGCAAAACGCCCAAAGCGGCATACTAATACTGGGCACTATTGTCTTGGTTTGAATGATAAAAGGTAAAACTACTGTCAAGCCAAGCAAGCCTTGCTTGCGCTTCCTTACGTGGGTATCGTAGCAGTAATCAAGTGAAGTATGCGCAACAAAATATAGAAGAGGAACGCAGAATAGGGTAGAGATTAGATTACGACAACGACAAGACCATCAACAGGACAGAAAATGAAGAAGAATGAAGAAAGCCTCGGGGCGATTTACCTAGCTTCTTGCTTGCTACTTCTATTCCCTTTTTCTCTGTGCTGTCTGACGAGTTTTTTTTTGGTTTTATGGCGAAAAATTGGCAACACTCTTTATTACATTTCTGAAAATATAGCTTGGAAGCTGGTGGCTTAAACATAATAATATCATGTTCATTTCAATCTATTTTCATATAAATTTTTCGAACAAGTTTTGCTGTTGCATTTTGTGCCTCGCTCTAAACTAGGTTGTCACTAGTATCATTATTACTAGCATTCTACTTAAACGGTCGATCTCTCAATCTCCATGCGATTCTTCGTGGAATCACTACCTGTTAGTTAGCCGATTAACCGACCTCCTAGATTTTTTGTTTTTCATCAGAAAAATAAACTATGAAAATAAGTAAAATAACCAACTCCGACAAAAATATCCAAAAATGTATTATACATGTACAATATATTATAGATTTATTAGCATATGTTTATGGCTGGATCGGAATTATATACAAACAAATGTATGCATGTATTTGACATTATAACCATTTGGAACAACAACGAAAATCGCTCACTACTATTGCATTGTCATTTATTCACATCAACTTCGATGGATGCGCACAAGAACAATGTCCCCAAAATCGTATATGTAGACCGTAGACCATTGATCCCTTCATGCATCTGAGGTTCCTTTGAAAAATATTAATTGCATCAGAACGAAATAAAAGTAATCCTTGGGGGTGAAGGTTCAAAGGTCTCGTGTTCACTAATCGTTGAATTATGACCTTTAATGTGTATCAACTTCTCATTTAATTTAACTCGCTAATTTAGAATATTTCCGGAAGTATTTTTTGGCATAAATGCAGGCTATAACGTTGTTTGTGAAAACCAACAAAAAGTGTGTACATACTGTTTAATAAATATTGTAGTTTGCATAAAAGTTTCCAAAAAAATCGGGACGTTAGAATTTCGGCTAGCAAGTCGGTTTCGGCTACGTCTCCCATTAATCAATCTCATGTCTTCATGGTTAGCTCTGATCGGTAATAAATGAGTAATGCAATGTGTAAACAGTATAGTTTGATACTAATGCTATGAGCATTAGAAATGGTACAAAAAACACATACCTATCTACGTACATAGGATTGCATATTTTTTGGGTATGATTTCATTGAATAAAAACATTTTGATCGTGAGCGAGTAGTTTCATTTAAAAAAATTTAATAATACCACAATCAGATTTTTTCAAGATGCTTTCTGAATAGAAAAGATGTGGACTGAACATCAGTGAATACCAAATGAGGAGCTAGAAGAGACAGTGCAATCCATGTTGACAAATTTAGTCGGTCTGGTCATGCTGATGTATTATCTGATCATGCTTCTCATGCAACAACAATCTTGCATCTCATCCCATTTATAGACAAAGATGAGTAAAAGGTGACAGGTTTCACAAACACCCATTTACCATTGTTTTTTTTCACAAAATGGATACGTCAAAGGGAACAAATCTATATATTTTGCGATGATAGCTCCTGATAAAACATAAACAGCACATATTATATTTATTTATGGCTTATCATTATCATATGCGCACCAGAGTTCTCATGCAATCCAATAATGCTAATGTACATATCGGTACATAGGTATAATGCAAATGCACAAATTAGTTTATGCAAGTTGAATGTGAATTACAGTTGTGTCTCAAAAGGATTTATAAATTAGTACCTGTTGGAAGCACGATACCCAAAGTTAAGTATTACTCGTCTGCCTGCACGTCCATACCTTTTCTTAATTGCCGCTTCCACAGGAATTTATCAGTAAAACTCTACTGGCACTTGGAGCAAATTTTATTTCACATTACACAACATGGTTGCGCATTAATATGGCTGTTCCGAAAATTAGAAATCTATTTTTTTCCATTTTCTGTAAATGACACCTCCTTTTCTTGACTATTATGCTGCACCACACTTGACATTACCATTACCACAAATAACAACTTGAATAAATTTTAACATTTTAAATAGTTTTAATTAATGCATATATGTGATACAGGTAGCTTCGATGGTTTGTAGCCAATTGTTCTAAAAGAAAGATTTCAACCTATTTTAGTTGTGGAAAAGGGTACCAAGGAGACTGGGGAATTTTTAAAGTCCAAGTCACTTCACTCCTCAGACAAGTGGGAGATCAAACAAACAAAGATGTGCAGGATAAGCAGCACCTATGCATGTATGATGATAAGCATGTTTCTATCGAAATTCGATATCCGCCGCTACCACATCTTTTCTTTTCGATAATATCACTGCATAAAAGAGTCAAAATTGAGTTATTGTGAGCACTGCACTGGAGAGACACATCTGGTCTGCTGGCGTGTTCAAGTTGCACTGAAACAAACCATGAACTTCTAGCTGCTTCATCCCAGCCGTCTCCTATCTCCCTTGCTCCTAGCTCCCTCCTCACCAACCAACCACACACAATACCAACGAAATATTCTTTTACTCCTTGCAAAAACTACTAGCAAGCACGTTGGCTCTAAATTGGATCTATGGCTATACCACACTTGTTTGTGTGACATTCATTGTCGTATACCAGCTTAGATGACTAAAGCAACATTTTTACCACGATACGCCACACAAAATACAACAATCAGGAGTGGTGGCAAGATCTTGCTCTTCCATTTAAACACGCTGATAACAACGCAACAACGAGACTTTGTAGTTGAGGATGACAATTATGATTTGACTTAAATAGATATAAATCCTTGTAACGTTGTATACAGGTATTTTATTGACTCATATGCCAAAATCAGCAGAAGGTCACACTGTTTGGGCACCCGCGGTTGGACCAGACCTTGACCAAGATTTAATGAACGGGGATCAGATTGCTGAAAACAATTCAAAATTTCAATAAAATTTGCTATCTACTGCATCTCTGGAAGGCTTAATAACAGACACACCAGAGCGATCTCGATAAACACAGAGTACCTGTGTACTTAATAAAAAGTTCCTTTCTCACATTCGCGTGTGTGATGAAGATGATGATGCCTGTCTCATGCTAACTTTTTACGAGCATCACAGATTTGCGAGTATTAAGATCGCAGCCTTTCTCCTATGTATATGTA
>JAHZNC010000037.1:0-21574 GCA_027744095.1 Zhuqinia jingwanae
TGATATAAAACATATCGGCATTAGATACTCATAAGTACGCACACAAAAAAAACTCTGTTTAATCATCACATTTTTGTAGTCACTCTTCCAAAGCTCTGTTGAGTGAAAACTCACTGCAACAGAAATTCCAATAAACTCTCAGCAGCTTTTCCACAATGTTGGTTCTAGAGAGTAAGTTATTTTTTATGTGTTTGTAGCGGTGGCGATGCTGGTGGTGAAGTGGTGAAGCAATTATTTCTACTTTATTCACGGACTTTTTTCTCTCTTACAGCTCACTCCGTCAGGCAAAATATAAATGTGTATTCATGGAATAACGTTTACAGTTTTTCAATACCAGAGAGAGAGAGCTCAATCTTACTTCAATTCAAAAAGTTGATGGTTGTTATATTGAATCATTGAGTGTAAAAGGCACATAAAAAAGCTCTTGTAATGTGTATGACTCCTATAGAAACCATAACTCTACTCATTGGCTCGAATAGTATAGAATGTAGATGCGTTACATGCTCGTACATTTAAGAAATTTGGGTCTTTTAAAGCTAGAATCTTGTATACATATATACTTTTCCAAGAGATGGACCTTTGTAAACTATTAGCATTTTAAGTGACAAAGTGAAAGAGAAGTACATATAAGCGGCGGCTTTTCTGGGGAATGAACACATAAGTGCATGTACATTTTTTACAGAGAGCTACATAACGAGTATTTTGAGCTAGACTGACTCTTCTTAGTTGACTATTTAAATGACGAATTAAACAAGATACAATATAATACGCGAATTTGATAAGGCCGCACGTGGATTTACAGTTATTTACAGGTTGTCAGACTGTGAAAACGATCTCAACAAAGTGTGTGGTCACTTTAAGTTATATCACTTTCTCTGGTTGTTCAAATTACGGTTTAAAAAAAGGTAGTAAACAAAACAAAAGTGTAAGTGTTCTTCAACAGACGAGTTCACAACATAAAACGAAAAGGGTGTATAGTCTTAGACTTGCTACTTTAGTGCTAAATATATATGTGCGCGTGCGATATTTTTCAAGTTTGCTGAATAAAAGACTATTTCATGTAGGATTGCTAATGAATTTACAAAGAAATCAAGTTCAATTCATCGCGTCTCGAGGGAAAAATTCCAATAAATACAACCATACAATATCCTTTGGCTTTTCAATGCTCTTTTCATTTGAACTCGCGTAAAATACTGCAATAAGATATTTAATGACGGGTCTCTCTTTTTTCGAGCCCATTTCTATTGAGCCTCTGCTACTTAAATTAACTATCAACAGTAATTGATGTGTAGATTTTGATGAGCTCTTTCAATTTTTTAAGATGTTGATGACAGCGTACTTATCTACCCAAACATGCTAACTGTCTTTTCGCCTTTCGCACACAAGAATGATTGTCGATAAATATTACGTTTTCTCCCACTCCCACCCTACCTTTTACGCTACGTTATCTCAACAATCTTTCTTTCCTGTTGAATAAATAAAATAGGAGTACAAGTATACTTTCACCTCTATTTTCCCATTTTGTTTACTTTGTTTGTCAAGCTGATAGTATCCCCATTATGCAGTCATATGTACTGGTGTGTTGATTGTGAATGAAGATGACAAACTAAACGAGTTTACATATACACCCATGGACAGCATATAAAACAAAATGCATACAGACTAGTAGCAACAAAACGGTGTATATAGCTGGGTGATGTGGAAAATTTCATTCTTTTGCTTCATTTAATATGTATCGCTGTAGGTGGTTGCGGCATACTCTTGAACTTTACTTTTCTGGGCTCTCTGTTTCTCCACGCAAAAATGTTACTATCGTCATCCGAGATCCGAGGTGAATTTTCACCTTTCCAAGCGTTTACAGCAGTATTTCTTACCACTTGACATGCAAATGGATAATAAATAATAAGAGTACTATTAAAGCTAATGAGACGTTTTCTTTTATATGTACACAAGTACGAAACCATACACTCAGTTCAATGTCATGTACGCTATTACGCACATAATACAAGTAGGAAGGAAATACACCCTTTAAAAACCAAGGTAAATACTGCCTACCTCAAGAACATATATTTTTAAACTGTTTACCCCGCGTTGTGTTTTTGTTCGGAATGTGTGTTTTTTACCAGCAAGATACAGGTCATGTATACAGGCTGCCATTTATTACCAAGTTTCCCTGTTTCCAAATTGCATTTGATGATAATAATAATAATAATATAATAAAAATAATGATAAAATCCTCAAAACACACTTACACTACTGGCCATACACTCAAGTCAAGCTTGTATAATAAACAGACAAATTATTCAAGTAACAGTTTTTGTTTCTTTTACTTTTGGCTTTGTGACATGTTTACAACAAAATAAGCCATAGTTCTGTACGCTCTATCGAGAACTTAAAAAGAAATTGGGATGTGATGTACGCAGAAAACGTATATACTAGAACTAGAACGACAGAATGTCTTGTTGCCTTAAGTACACCTGCATTTTTATAGTTGACAATTGGGCATAATTTATTCCAATTACATTATGAGGGGAAGATTTTGTATAGCAATAGAAATGTTCATGCCCATATTAGGACTATGCAGACCTGGTGCTGAAGCGCTGAAGACTACTGGAAATTTCTTGATTCTACCTTCTTTTTATGTATTTCTCTCTTCCTGCTGCTTTTCAATCTGCATAATTCAACACGAGGGATTCAACAAGGACTTTCCTCTTCTGTCTTCATATATGCATGCTTGCTGTAGGCATATATGGAGTACCGAATGTACCGACAACGGTTGTGGTAATTGCATCGTTGTTATAATGTTACTACCTGAAACTGTTTACTATGTAGTTTTCCATTCCAATATTCCAATTCTAGTGCATATAACTAACCACTTATTCTCGCGTGTTCGTGTCATGCTATCATCACCTTAGTCATAACTCAACTCACAATCTTTGCATTCAAACACTTTCTGCCGTTACAATATACATACATATATTGTATATGGTTATATATGTAGGTGATTTGTTTTTTTCTCTTATTTTTACTTTCATCACATAATGGTCCCTTATCCTCGTTTGCTTATGGGTCAGCGGGCTAGGGATAAAAACACAGTATGGGAGATGTTCAGCAATGTTGTAGTCGTTCCACTGGTGTGTATTATTGAGTAGCATGAAATATTCTAGAGCAATTTTCGTACAGATTGTCTGTCGGTATGTTCAAAGCTTGTAAACATTATTATAATTAGTGTGATCACGGTAGCTGAAAGAATAAAACATCCATGATGTAAAGAGAGGTAAGTCGCATTCTATAGAAACGCTCTGCTGTGGACGAAGCCATCGGAAAAATCCTCCATCAAACGGTAACTTTTACTCCAGCAATCAACCATGAATATCATTCCAACAACTTCATCCTGATTTTGTCAAGCCGAAAAAGTCAACGGTTTTGGAGGTGGTAAATTCGACAATATTATTTCTAGATGTAATTCTACTATTAATTATGCAAACGCTGTATATTGTGTTTGTAAATATACTAATTTCATTTTATTACTTTAATTACATCATGAATATCGGGTAGTTGACCAAATTTAAACGATATTTTGAATATTTGACTATGTTGAAACTTAGGACTGAAGTTAGAATTGAGAGATTTTAAAAGTTGCTGGAATGATATTCAGTATGGTCGCTGGAGTAACAGTTGCCATTTGATTTTGACGGTTTTTCTAGTGGAGAAGAACTTCGTCCCTATCCGAATTTCTATAGAATGCGACTTACTTCTCTTTACATCATGGATCCACCATTCTTTCAGATTCCTTGAGCGTTCCTCTTCAACTTTGGTGTATTGGGTATCGTCATGTCGATTGTCAACTGAATCGATTAACACTCAAGAGGATAGGAGAAACGTCATGAAGAAGATAGAAGAAAGGCCGGCATCATAAATGCGCTATATTGATCCGAAATGGAGATCCAAAATCCAAAGATCGATTTAGAGAAGGATCTTTAGGTCTTTTGCGGGAATGCTAATTTGAATAATCCGGAAAGTTCATAGAAAGGTTAGTAGGACCAATCTGTCGTATGGCTGTGGTTTGAGGAGGGACCTCTAGTTAGCGATTAGATGTCACCCGGGTACTTTGACATGTTTCAGTTCATCAAGGTAGTATACCGAATTATTTTGGTACTCTGGTTGTATCTGTTTATTATCACGGTTATAGCTAGTTTTATGACATGATTTGCATGCGTTGACCTTAATTTTCAAACAAACTCTACAGTATTTTATGCTTAATTGAGTAGTGAATGGAAGATAAAACGCACTGGGACAACTCCAGAGAACGTTCAAAATAAATGAAAGTCTGGAAGAGTAGTCTTCCTACTTCCTGTATACATTGTGCTTTTGTATGCATCTCTTAAATGTATGTAAGTTCAGGTGCATAAATTACTAATGCATATTTATGAACTGCTGCGGGGAGAAAGGAGCAATAATTATGTACATTTTTGAGCTAGGTACTAAGAGATTGCAATCAATTGTTCTGTGTTTACATGACTGTAACGCTTCTGGAGATAAAAGTACAACGTTGTAAATGAAGTTTAATTACATTTTCTAGATTGGCATTTGATACAATGGGTAAAAGAAATATTCTTAAAATTACAGAGTTGTTTATTTTAGTACCAAGTATATTGTTAATTTAATAGACAGAAAATATACGTACCGGGGATCAACTTGTAATACATGCTTATCTTAAGAGCGTCAGTAGTCAGTAGTTTTTGTTGTAAAAGTATTAAAAGAAAAATTCATACCTCAATGAAATGAATAGCAAATTCAGTCATTGATCTTTCAGTCGGAAAATTAAGCGGAGTGGGGGCAGGAGGTTTAGGAATGAGCAGTAATTTTTAAACAGGCCTCTACTATATCAGACTTACCGGCAACATTACATATTATGTGCATATTTATTTGACGGGCTTTAATGATGTAAATCTACTACTGCAATCTCTTTGTATGCTGGAGGGACGGATTTTAATGGGGGAAAATAAAATGTAATTGTGTAGTATAAATGTGTCATATCGTAATTTTAATTATAGCGTTGAAACTAAAAAAAAACACAATAACCCAACTTGTACTGATATCAAACTTAATTACTCTGACATTTCACAATTTGCTTCATTTTTAATACTTTCTGTTACGACCTGAAGACAAGAGATGTCCCATTTAAATAAAACACAATTTTGCTACTGTCATTATTTACTAATCCTCTGCATTTGTAAACTCTATGTAATGATAATGTAACCATATAAAAAAAGTAGTACTAGCATTGAAACACGACTTTACATTGCTACACATTAAAAATTAAAGCTTTCCAAATGGGCAAACACAAGACGGCATCAATTACGTAATAACAGTACCCCTTGTACCCCTTCATAATGTAATTAAACGAGCTAATTGAACTTTGTTTGCTTTCTTTTTCAGATACAACTGCCATTCGGAGAGTCGAGCCAAACAAGGTCGAGCGAGAATTGCGAAAACAGTAGCAGCTACATACATCGCCATATTGCAAACATTGCAGTTTTTTGAGAATGTGAATACCTACACTACTGCAGTTTTATCTTTCATACAGAAATTTTTGAAATAAGCAGAGGAGGACGTACGCACTCCAGAGGATCTCTTGAGACATCATTCTAAGAACCTGATAGAGGCAACATCAAAAGAGCAGGATTTTGCACAACGCAAAACAGGATGAGTGTATACTCATAACTTTTGAAGCACCCTTGAATACTTAGTAGCTACATACATAGACATTTTGAAGTAATAACCTTTTGATTCTTGATAGTTTGTTATCAAATAAACTACTTATTTGATAAGCAAAAATAAATATATATTTAAATATTATTCTACTGTACTAACATGATATGCTTATTACACATTATTATGTCACCTTTCCTCAGCCCGACGTTGTTTTTCAACGCTAACTAATGCGTATAAAAAGCTAGGTTGGACCATTTAGCCATGTCCTATGACAGTGACAAAGTACGAGCTAATTTTTTTTTAAAGGGATGCTTTCATGAGCGTAAATAATCCATTTATGTGGTGTAGGAAAAGCCATCAAAAAAGTGAAAGAGCTACATTGTGGTAAATTTATGTATTCATTTGCACTGTTTTTTACTGTGAAACAGTAAAAGTGTACTATAAATTCCCTAGAATTACAAAAAATATATCAAGAAAAACATGTCTTTACTACATTAGTTGTTATTTTTCTGAGATTTTCTCTCGAATTTTTCGTGGAAGATAAGTCGAGGCTTAATTTTAATCTTTACAGCGTGAAAAGAACACGCGCGTCCATTTCCAAAAACACATTTCTCCGGAACTTGAAGCACTCTTCAGACTTACTAAAAGGAAACTTGAGAGGATTTTTAAAGGACGAACAGGTGGAAAGTGAAAACTTGTGATGATCACAAACAAAGTCATCACAAATGCGGCTTTTTGCCATCATGAGCTCTATTCATCGCAACTTTCATAAAAGCTATACAAAGTGGGCATCTGCATTTTCAACAAACCATCAAAACTGAAAAACAAGCAAGCGACTATCTTGAACTTGAAGATGGCAACGACAACAGCATCATCAGCAGTGACTTTTAAAAGTACGAAAGAAACACAAACAAACAATGGGGTCGGTAATGATGGTGGTTACCCAACAATAACGTCAACGGTAGCAGTGAATGCATGAAACTTTCCCGTTTACGATAAATATCTCAAAAGAGGTGATATTAACAACAATAACAATTCATTAAATTTCCTTTTAAAGCCATGGTCGACCAACACAACAGCCAATAATGATGCCAACTACAGAGCGCTACTTGAAGTGGTGATGACAATGGTAGCATTTTTCCTTCTCAAATAAGTAGA
This sequence comes from Zhuqinia jingwanae, assembly GCA_027744095.1. Taxonomy (NCBI): domain Eukaryota; kingdom Metazoa; phylum Arthropoda; class Collembola; order Entomobryomorpha; family Paronellidae; genus Zhuqinia; species Zhuqinia jingwanae. The sequence continues at coordinate 6,877 of JAHZNC010000037.1, forward strand.
TGCTGGAAATTCCAGTTCTGCTGGAAACATTAGCGGTAACGGTAATATCCACATTATATTTTAAGTAACTCATCGTCTGCTGCGTTAGAAATTGGTAGCTGCGTTGTTGGTGTTGCTGGCGCAGACAGACAGTGTGCGTGCGTTTGTGGGAGTTGTGGTGCTAGTAATAGTGCAAGTGAGCGTTTTCTCCCTTTTCGTTGTTGCATAAAACTCTGTCGATGATCGTAACTTCCGGTGGTGATGAAAGCACGGAAAATAGTTTTTCAAGGATGGCTGCAACTCTAATTTCCTCTGGTAATACCACCACGACTGCTGCTGCTAGTAGTCCTTCTACTACTAGTACAGCAACAGCGATTCTTTCCTCTACATTCCCAACAGTAACAACATCCTCCAGTTTATCAGCATCGTCAACCGTAGTATCTCCAGGAGCACTAGAGTACTTCACTTCCAGTTATAATACTTCTAGAGATGCAGCTACTGCTACGGCAGATGCTTCCTTCTCAAGTACATTAAGGTACATGGATAGATGGAATTAAAATGAGTAACGAGACTGCTGCTACTGCAGCTTCTACGACCACTTCTGCTTCGGCATTTTATACGTCAAGAATTGCTGAGCTTTCTTCACGTCTTCCCCGTGTGATGTCTTTGGTTGACCCGCAAGGAATTAAAGGGCCGCTTTCATTATCCTCATCTTCAGCAGCAGCAGTGGTTAGAGGAGCATCCTCAGTGTCAGCATCATCATCATCATCCTTGTCATCATCCAGTGGAACTGATTCAATAATGGTTGCAGATGAATCTGAGCGAGTCCTCACGACGACAGATTTTTATAATAACTTTAACAGTACCTCAGTCTTCTTAAACGAGTCAGACTGGATAACTGGTAATGACAATGAGACGGGAATAGACGATGGTACTGGGAATTATAATTATTTTGCTTTGCTCCTCATTGTCTTTCCCTTGGTCGCCATAAGATAAAAACAATCTTGAAATGAAAACTTTTCTCGTTATGATATTTTCAAGAAACAAGGCAGTGGTTATTATTTTTTCTAGCAACGCCGCATTCATTTTTTTTAGAACAATGCCTTTTCCTTGTGGTGTAAACCCGCGCTATCTCATAACAACAGAGTTCATTCTTTTCAAGAAAGAATGTGCCTTTTTTATCGGCCAACTTGGTTGTTGGCAAATGTTCATTCTTGTTTTAATAATAGCATACAAAATGAAATAGCGTGGAGGCAAACAACAAAATGATGATTATCGTTATCTACATACATACATTATTATTATAACTTCTAGCTATTACACTAGTTACATTTATAACGCTCATTAATTCTCCTTAACTTAATGAATTTATAATTGCACTCTGGTCACAAATTATACGCTAAAGTTGTTACGCAAAGCATACAAAAAATTGGCAACTTTCCTTAAATGATGAATATGTATTGCAGAAAAAGTGTGATTTATGTCATATCGTTTCATTCTCCTTTAAAGGGAAAGAAAGTCGTTGAAATTCCAATTTTCTCTCGTCTTTTTGCTGTAAGTCTTTTAATGTCCTTGGCATCTTTAACATATAGCCAACCACAAATCGACAGTGACAGTGACACCAGCCCAATAACAACTATATATACATGTATACTCCACGTATGCTCTAAGGTTCTCGCTTATGTTACGTCTTTGTATTCTCCCCGAAATGACACTTGAATAGGCATAAAACGTTTCACATTTTTTTTTCAACTTTTAGCCAATCTTAGTAAAAGTCAAAGTAAACCAACAACTTTTGTAACCACCAGTGCATGCCCCATGGCGAAAGCACATTTAAATAACATTGTTTGAAATGTAAAAACGTATATATTCTCCAACTGTCCATTATATTAATGCACATTTGCATATAAAAAATGTTTCACACAAATGCAAAAAACGTGATCATCGCGCAGCTCTCGATTTTATGAATTGCTTCTGTGAACTCAATCTCTTTGTCCCATGCGCTTTTTAATTTAGAAAATTGTGTGCAAATTGCAATTTCTCCGTGGTCGATTTGCAACGAATCAATTTATTTCCCCCTGGAACACATACCATAATAACATGGTAGTAGCAGTGAACTTAGGAACTCACACTGGTTACTGTGGTGGAATGGGTATAACCTTGTGGTAGCATTTCAGTTTATGTTAGTGGTGGGTGGTGTGGTTTTATGTTAAATTATGCATATTTTGTCCTACACCTACCTATATACATAGGTGCAGTAGCCAGCTAACCACAAAACTTGAAATGCTACTTAAGTGTAGATACGAGAGAGAGAGGGAGGGAGAGAGAAGAAAAGCTGTGGACACTTTTCCCAATTTCATTTTTTTCCACTCACACACACACACACACGTGTGTGACAGCAACATGATACATTGTGGTTGCCACAAACCCATATGATGGAAAAAAGTTTCTCCAGACATGTGTCTTCAATAACTAAATTTATGTTTGGATAATATATGGCCACGTGAACTCTTTTTCCTATATTTATGATGTTTTGTACGTAGCATATGTACCTCCCGGTCTTTGACATTTTTGCATAATGTATGTATGTACATCATTACCAACTTGATATTTAACCGAATATTATTTATATCCATGATTTTTCCCGTATGTATGTACTTTTATCTTTTCCCACCAAGATGTATCTTTGTCATAAATACTTTATAGCTGGGGTACGCTATACGTATAACTTATAACTTTAGCCAGGTTTCTTAAGAAAGGTAGGAGTATTAGTGGTGGTAGGAAATAAGAAGACTTGTTTTCTAGTACGTTACATATTATATTGTACAATTTGCCAAGTAAAGAGCTTCCACATTTAATGGTTCTATTTCCCTAGTTAGCAATATTACGCCACACGTTCCATACTCCAAAAATATTTTATAGATCATCCATAAAGTATACTTAACCGTCATTTACTGTAATCTCTAACGTTCAATGGGATTACTCTTCCTTTCTCCCTCTGTAGACAAGTTTCTCCTCGACATAACATACCACGTTCCCGGCCACTCTCACTTATTTGGCTCTGGTACTTTCACCCGTGTCGTATTGCAATCTTTTATACTTTTATTACACATGGGCTGCTTGGGTGGGGATACAATACATGTGCGCATTACACAACACATTTATGCGGACAGACTCAATAATAGTAAAAGTCTCATTGCCACGATGCATGCCATTACCCAACAACAGCGTTGTCAATCGCCTGCCAACAAGTTGACAAATGACATATGGTTACTACGAGTTCCGACGACTTTTTACTAGATCATGAGAGAGCGACTAAGAAAAAAGTGAGAGAATGTATATACCTAAGCTCATGTATGTATTTATGTGTTAGTAATGTGCATTTATTTGCTATAATACACAGTAATGTGGCAGTTGGGATACGGTCGATTCCACTTGTTATTCCACTGCACACCGACATAACATTGTCGATATGGTCGTAGAAAAACAAAAAATTCTTTGGGGAAACAATCTCGTAAGGAACAAAGAGTGGTTCAAGGCCTATTATTTTATATCAATATTAAATATCGATGTTTGGTACAACTAGACGAAGTACGCTGTCTTACTTGCTATACATGGCTTACTTGCCTTGTGTGGGTCATGTATTTTTTTAAGCGAAAAAGCTTGTTATAGGTGGTTGCTTGTTGTGATATATACATATACGAAAGCCAGTGTACCCCGGTATTCCAGAATTTTAGTGATTGGATGATTTAGTGTCTGTGTTTGAGGCAGAAGTATATGGAACGAGGGATATATATAAATAAGGACCACCGATGGGCGATGACCCAAATAACGTGATACATACCTATATAAACTTTGTGTGGTGTATGCATATACACTTGTATCAAGCTAAAGAACAGTAGAGTTTGCAACTTTGAAACAATATTCATATAAACTTTACATATGGTCGATGGAAAAGGATATGGTTGCATAATGAAAGGGAATAGTGCCAACGGCGAGCTAAAAAAACTGAGGGAGCTGCACTTAATTACTTGTCTGTGCACATGCATAGTGCGAGGAGAAAAGTGCCTACAATATAGATATATATCTATTCTCTCTTTCACACACATTCACAAAGGGAACTACCTACATACTTTGTTCTACTGTGTGAGGAGTGAAGAACTTGTGAGAGTGAAAAGGAGTTCTTAAGAAATGATTGAAAAAGTTTTTAAGTCTTATTTTTGGAGAAAGAAAATGTCTAAGCTTGTTTGACAGCTACTTCACGGTACTTTGCGACGTGAAATCTTTTTTTATTTTGCGACTCAAACATTTTGCATATATTGTTCTAGTTTCGTAAACATGTGAATCATCACTAGTCAGCCGATTTACCTACATCCCGATTTTCAGGTGGAAAAACCAACTACCCGACAAAAATATCCAGTATCCATTTTTGACATCCTAGCGTTAATTTATACCTTAAATTTTTGGAAGATATGTCTGTAATAATGAATGATGAAGTATTATGTGCGCGTGAGCTATTTGCTCCCTATAGCGCAATAAAAGCTCCCTTAAGTGAGGAGTAACTAAACTAAAAAACTACCTAAAATTTTTGAACTCAATATCAGAACATGTAATACAAAGGGGGTTATAATTGAAATGTTACGAGACGTATGCACGTAAAACGAGTATTATGTTTTAATGGACGCAGTCCTATCTATCTCCATTTTAAGACACCTATTCAGTTTGTACTCGGGACCAGTAGCACCAAAATCTTTAATATTGAAACATCTGGGATCCATACTTGTATATAACGAAATAATAAAAAGGGTACTGGTTAGTCCAATCCATTACCTAGTATTTTTTTACATTTTAAATTAAATTTTGTCTGGTAGTTGGCATAAACGTCCCCAATGGGCTTGCATGTGGGTTTCGACACATGTACTTTCCTTTGTCAAACCATGCAAGAAATATTATACTTGGTACTTAAATAATATATTCCTCTGGATTGTGTATACGAGTATACGTATATAAGCATGTTGGCTGATTTTCAAGTTTGACACTGTTGATTAAATACTTTTCTACATCCCATCTTTCTTTATATGGCTACATTACTACATAAAGTTACCCAACTGAAAAGGAATGCATGACTTATTTAAAGGAAGTCAATCACTATCTCATGCTTCGCTTTTACATTTAAACTTTTATGGAATGCAAAATATTCTTACATGCTAACAGCACCCTCCGGTGGTAAAAATCAGCTACGTCGTTGTTGAGTTCACGTGGATGGGTGAAGGTTTGTGTGTCAAAAGTTTATTTATATCCTGTCGTACAACATATTTCTGTGGTTCACAAGAACACCTTTGGAACGTACATTGCTATGATCATTATTTTTGGAATTCTCCATAATCAGAAGAGTATGAGCAAGTCACATGATGTGTTCTCTTTGTTTTGTTTTTGGGACGAAAAGACTTCTTCCGAATGTATACTCTATAACCATGTCATGTCACATTAAATTCCACGCGAAGGCTTATTAAGGACCTCTTGAGTACTTCTTAGTTTCGCACTGTGTATCCTGTGTACATGTATGCATTTATTTATGCATGCATTTGTATATTTATCCGTTCGCGCCCACACAAGTACGGGAAATATATTACATTGAAAAGGGCAGGGACAAGCTTTATCAAATAACATATCACTCGAAATCTATTGATGAGAAAAACATGAAACAAAAAAGGTTGGTTTGAATTTAAAACCTAGCCAACGAGCAAGAGGTCCTTCCATGTAGCTTTACTAGGGATTATATATAACCTTTGTGTACATATTCATACAACGTGCGCAAACGTAAACGAACTTTTTGTAATCGAATTAATGAGAAATCTGGGGATGAGAGTGTGGAGAGAGTAGAATGTGCCAAGTTACACGAAATGAGTAAAAGAGAAAGTAAGTAGGTTACAAGCTGAGCATATTGTAGTATTTTTTGGCCCACACTACAAAACCTGTTTGCTACAGTGCAGAATTACGTAATAATAATTGTGTATATACCTAAGCTTGTCAAAAGATGCTTGGATTAAAGTAAATAAAAATAAACATTTTTCTTTTCCACTCAAGCACGTTAAATATATACTCACATAAATACTATGTACTATACTCTATCAAAATCAAAATTCCTTTACATATACTCTCATCACATCATTTCCAGTCCAAAATTATGACATACTGAAACTAGAATCAAGTTATTATTATTATTATTATTAGTAGTAGTAGTAGTAGTGGGCTACTGCTGTTCCTTGGGCCATCTCCAGCAAACTTTTACTTTCTCTGTTTTAAGGCGAGCTCGTGATGTTTACAGAACGTTGAAGCATTCGTAGCTTGTTTGGCAGAGAAAAAGCCAGCAGCAAACAACATCACACTTCATTTTCTGTTTCCCTTGCCTCTCCTGAGAAAAAAGTTTTTTTCTCTCCAATAAACTTTCTTCTCCTTCCAAAATAGGTATATCAACTACGATTCTATTCGCAACCAGACAAGACAAAACTACCTAAATACGTTGCACGTAATACAAGTTCACCGGTCTTCATAGTGCTCAAGTTTGATACGATGAGCTCAGATCTATATATTATTAATAATACTTATAATGAAAATTAAATGATGGAACAAACAAGTAAGATTTGCTAAAACCTTGAGACTTCCTATATAAAGATGTACATGATGATTGTGTCTTGATGAGAATCATGATTGTGATGCATACATTCGTGTACGGGTATACACACATATGAAAGCCTACGCATGAAAACGGGGAAAGCAATATTATGTTTAAAAAAATAAAAATAAAAATGCTATCATTGCATTGCTTAGTGTATTTTTCACAGACATTTCATTCATATGTAGCATATAGTGGGTCATAGGTTGTTGTCTAATATGATTGTGTAAATTTTGAATACATACATATTATATGCGTACCTATATATGGTTAAGCATGTACATACAGATATACACACTAAATAGAGTAGTTCTAGATGTTCCAAGAATCGTGCACATAGGAATTTTACTGCTGAGATGTGCTCTGCCGACAGTACTACCGGAACATGAATGCAATCAGCGCGATGAGGTTTCCATTTTCAAAACCTTTTCATTGATTTACTATTCACTGTACATATATGGGCATAATAAATAAATAAGCACGCAAGGCATTTCTACTGGCCGAGATCAAATGCACCTTAATTTTCAATATATTGGGGAGATATTGCAATAGGCCCGTGTATATGTACTCGTATCAAATAGAAGGAGCACATGCTCCACTGCATCAGGTATGTATGAATGATCAGTTTGCTTTGACTCGGACTGTTTTGTAAACGCGATTTCATTACTTTAATGGTCTTGCGGATTTTTTAGATGTTCCATTACTGTCTTGCAACTTTCCATTTGACAAAATGACACAAGCCAAAACGTTTGGTGTGTGTATGTCTGTGAAGTGAACCTGCAAAATGGCGTACGGATGAGTGAATGAAAGACATTTTCCTGTACATTGCACTGTTACTGTTGCAAAAATCACTTTGTACGATACACCATAATATGTATAATGGACAAAGGTACAGCAATTTATAGCTTCGTCCGATTACAACGAACTTTCTTTGTGGTGTTTTAGCTATATACATATATTTACCTACATGTCCCATCTGTATTGGATTTGCAGAGCAATTATAATGATTGAATTGAAATTACACATTTTATTTAGTTACTTTATCAACTGAATCGATTCCTTTCATTTTATGTATTTTTCGTACTTTTTCAATAAATGATAACGAAATTATCTCTACGCCGTGTACACAAGGTCGTATGTCCACTGGGAGCCTTAACCTTTTTGCTTTCAAATCGTGCTGTTAGTGGGACTGAAATACTCTGTAAAATGGTGAATAGGCACATGAAACATCATTCATCATGTATAATATAATAATATAGTACCAGTTCTCATTTCCTCAAAAACTCATTTACCTGTCATGGTATATTATTACCTATGCTGCAACCTGATTTATTTTTCTACTCATTGAGCGCAAGCATTTTAAAGCTCCACTGATTGATCAATTTCAAAAGGTACATGTGCCAAAATTAATTCCTGTTTAATTAAGATTTCCCTGACACTTGGGAAATGTATGTAATTAATTAAGTATTGTAGTACTCCCAGGAAAAATTCTAATGCTCATGCCATGCCTTAGCAAAAAAAAAACACCACTACAACGGTTTTAGTTTCTTGACGACGCTTGCTTCACTGACTGAATGAAAATGTATATCAACATGGGAGTTGCTCATCATGATCTTGATTTCTACACTGCTCTGCTCCTTGGTGTAGAGGTTTCCCTTTATCCTCTTCTCCTTAGACAATAGTTATTGAATGTGCAGCTAATGATGTTAAGAATGAAGAAGCAGAATGAGTATTCCACCACCACTACAAAAAAAAAAGACTCGTATTATCAGGAGATTTTTTCCTTTATGGTTGGTAGGTCGCGGAGGAGCATGTGCCAATTGGAGGAACCTCGTGATTTTTATATTGAAGGTGTACAACATAAAACGTACGTACAAAGGATGCACATGGGCGCATGGTCTTGTGATGAAACACCAAAAAATATATAAATATATGTGGTTTAGGTTATGTATATGTATACATATGATACGGTTGGATAATAATTCTACGTTTATCAATATATTATTATATTACGCTCGTCGCATTTCCTATCCCTTGTACTCCTCACAAGGCCAAATCCAACTTTTTTCCTGAGCTTGAGCCGAGAGACTTGGAACTCAATAATAATACCTACAAACTGTTCGTTCACTAACAGGAAGAGAGAGAGAGAGAGAGAGAGAGTTGAGCTGAAGAGATGTGTGTGCAGAAATTTCCTATGAGAGATGATTCGAGGATTTTTGTTTTCCCAACTAATGGACTCGACTAACCATCGTTCACTCTTTGCTCATTCATTTTCTCTCTCGTTCTCTTCATATGCGCTTGTATTGCACCTACTCATTCATTCACTCAGTCAATAGGATGATGGTCTTTTTTGGTCTGATAGTATACTCCTTTATAGCTATATAGTTTCTAATGATAATGGAGAAATGTACCGAAACTTATTCGGTAAATGTACTTAAACTTATCATCTGCAAACACACAAGGGTGGTATTTTTGTCCACTTTTTGCCGATGGTGAGAGTATACAAGTACATACGAGAGGAATATATGGAACATTTTATTTTTATCTTTACGCCAAACTAAGTATTCTCCAAAAACTTGTAACTGGCATCTCCCTCCTATTTGATATATATGAAACGGTAAGTTAAGCAAAACAGCACACCAGCAGCAGGACTCGAGAGAAGAGAGAAATGAAATCCACTTTCTTTCTAGCTATTATGAAGCTTCTTCCATTTTGTGGAGCGTGAATAATGGATACTAAATAAAATTTCTGCCCGTCTAATGCCTGGATTAAAAGTTTTGTTTTGTGTGTGTGTGTGTGGAACTGTAGGATGATATTATATATCATACTATCATATTATATATTACATATACACAAAGAGTATCAGGTAGGCGGAGATCAAGGGTATAGAAATGGAAATGCAGTTTCTATTTTTATTGAGGTAGGTTTTCTCTGTTGAGCCTCATTTCCCAACTTGTCATAAATCATACATTATCATACCGTTGCTATTTTGTGTTGTGTTGCTGCTTCTTCAAGTTTCGTATCTTATTTTCATTGCTGCGCAAGGCGTATATTTATACTCATTTATTTGAGATTCATGCAAGCCATGAATAACCTTTCAACTGCTATGTTAATGTTTATGTTTTACCCCGTATTTCATAAACATTATTACACTACTTTTTTACATAAAAACTTTTCTTGTTGATTCATTACATTTTTTAAGGAGGGTGTGTAGTGTCTAATACATTCTTATTCTTATAAACTTTTTGTTCGTAATCTTGCAGAAATGTAACCGAAATTTGCATTTTTGTGTGAACCCGCCTTTGACTGGCAGGCGGAATGATTTTGCCTGTTGATTACAATGATCTAGCATATTGTACGTATTCCCTCTGTAATTTATCAAAATTATTGTGTGGCACCACTAATGTTTATAAGCTTTCATTGTATAAAAAATATTCATGAATGCTACTATATTTACAAACTTTCTCTTTCCCCAAATCGAATAATCAATAGTCATGCTTGCCTTGTTACAAATTACATTCTTTAAAAAACATATAGTTAAAACATATAGTTCTTATACTATATGCAAATTGTTCTGAAATACGTACTTTGTGTTGAGTTGCGCAGTGTGTATGTGATTAAGAATTAGTAGTGGCAAAGTAAACATTAGTATACATCTAAGCGTATTTTTTTACTCCATGCCCTACTTTTTCAGTGGCACTGTCGGGGGATAATTATTTGCTAAAAGTTACACATTTAAGTAAAAATGATTGCCTTGTGAAAGATCAAAGTATTTCATTGATTCAATCTGATACCATATCTATTATACATATCTCTCTGTCTGTAGTGTATATACCTACGAATATAAAAGTCAAAAGAAAGTGAATGAAAGTAGCGTTGAAAATGCTAGAATGATAAGGTTAAGGTATATTGTAAAGGGGCGGATGAACACCTATACGTACGGAAAACTATTTTTCGTACTATGTATTTGGTTGAAAAATTAGACATTTGACAGCATGCTAGGTGCTTCCCTATCTAGAATCTCGACTGTATCCATATTGTACATCATAATCAGCCGTCATCATCACAAATCATAGAAATCTCCCAGTATAATGTTAAAATATAAATCACAGGATAGCTACAGATATTCACCAAGTGTGGAAAATAAATGAGGGGCATATCATCATCATCTCACACCAACAGAATGAGAAAAGTCAGAAAAAATGGAGCATTTCTAAGAGAAATCAGTGATTGATAAGAAACAAATTTTACATCACATTTATAACCCCAGTCAACTCTCTTCTTTTTTTCTTTCTACTTTTTCTTCGTCCGCACAACTTACTCCTGACTATGTCAACCTTATACCACCTTTATTATTTTTTCTTTCGAGAGAACCAGAAAAATGTATTCCCCTTTTCCTTTCTTGAAATGTCAAAGACAACTGTCGTCTCTGGAAAAAAAGTTATCGTTTTGGGTTTTCACTACTTTTTTATATGGATACTTTATGCTGCACAGTAGAGTCGAAAGTAGTATTTTTAGAAGAGCATTATCAAAAAAAATTTACTTTGGCAAAGTTATACATTTATACCTAATACTTCTACTACTACATTTATTGTACGTTAAGGTACTGGTCTGATGGAGAAAATAAAGAAAAAGCAATAAAGGAGAAAAGACGAGAAGAAGAAGGTTAGCGAGAAAGAGAGAGAGAGAGAGAGTCGTTCATACTACCTTTCATCTGGGTCACCTCTCTTTGACAAATGCATCATTCTTTCTGCTCTTTTACCTCACTTTACTTTCACTTGTGTACTAGCATACAATTCTCCTAAAACGGTATGTGTAGTCTTGACTGACTTATATAGTATATCCCATTTGTGTGTGTAAAGTAGCGTATGTATAGAATCTATATATTATGTTTTTTTTGCTTGTACAAACGATTTCATCTTCTTATTCACTTCACTACTTGTGGTCTTACCCTCTGACTTGAGTTTGAGTGCAGATTGGTATTCTTTTCGTACTTTCACTTGTTACGATAAGAATGAGCGTAATATAATAATATGTCATGATGATGCATACAAAGATATGATATATAATAATATACATCCATTCTACCAACAAATGCTTGTTTCTTCATATTTTTGCACTCCATTTTATATACGTGACACTGTAATTTATCGCTGGCGTTGGCTTTTTGGTAGTTGTTGTGTAAGTACACATATATATAAATATGTATACATACCTGTCTGCCTACCTACAAAGTTCATTGTGTGTATGCATATATAGCCTTGTAGTCGTAAAGTAATAATAAAAATAATGCAATGATTTTTTCTAATACCTCATATTCTTTGTTCGTGATGGTGATCATAATGACTAATGACTATATGCTGATGATTACTATACGCTATGATGATGAATATTTATATGGGCTACTGCTACTACTACTATTGTCACGTGCTGCTTTAAGTGTATGCGATGTGAAGGGAAAATGAGATTCTTCTTGTTCCACTAAACAATAAAAGGAAAAGAAAATTGCTCATGAAAAAGGATACCTACATAGGTACATGTATAATAGCGAAGCAATTTTGTTTCCACTGCTGCTGCTGTTGCTGTCGGTAGCGTTCGTTGACAGTGTGTATGTGTGTGTGTGTGTAAGCAGTGTGCATATACACCTACCTATGTGGGTTCTCGTTCTCGTGGGTGGTAAAAGTATAAAAAAGGGACGATGACAAAAGATAGGAATGTATTTTGGTTCCTTTTCATTTTACTCAGCAGAGAGTAGTCAAGTTTTTCTTTCATCTCTCCCCGACCGGTTGCTCTACCGGAGAGAGCAAGAGGAATGCACATAATGAAGTTCAAAGAAGAAAGATTAAATGTCAAGTAAATGATCATGTTACCCGTTGCTGGTGTTGATTGTTTGAAAGATGGGAAAGCAACATGCCGTGCATTATGCTCAGTTTCATCAAACTAATACGCTTTTACAATTTTAAAATGTTTAAAAATCCACACAACCTGCTACAGCGCGCAGATAAATCAAGCTGACAGTAGAAGCAAATTACGTTTGTCGTCCTTCCATACAGAAATTTCAATTATTTATGTCACTCTTTATTTCCCAACCCCCCTTTTACTGACATGTTTACTGATACATTATATGCATCCATGTATGTAACATGGATGCTGACATGGCACAAGATTACAAACAATGTGCAGATATCTATCCATGTATGATTAGCATAAAAATACAAGTCACTTTGTTTTTTGGCATTTCCCGTGGCAGGAATATTTTATCATTTACAAGCCCAACCCATTTGCTAATTAATTTTTTATACATTAATTGCATAAAGTTATATAATATAATAAAGAAAAGGGATGTATCAATGTCAGAGTTTTTAACTAATTAAATTGGTTTCCACTTACACCGTTTTTTTTGCTGACGGATGAAATTTCTATTTTATCCTGCCCTCATTGATGTTAATGTTATCACATTATTAGATTGCCACTAAGCCACATATCAAAAAAATATATACATGAAAGAGCTGCATTTAATAAACTTAATGCCTAATATGTTTCTGTACAAGTCAATTATAATTTCTTATTATATTGTTTAATGATAATGCTGATGAGTAAGTGCACATGTATGTGTAATGTATACATTAACATGATTAAAATAGGGTTTCACAAAGGGAGAATCTCTCTTTATCTTGATCATAACCCACACCAAAGGAATATTATTAAGGTGTCACTGCCGCCATTCAATAGGAAAGTTCAGCCATCAAAAAGATTTTATCTACGGTAAAAGAAGGAATGATATGAGTCCATTTGCATTGCATATATAATATACATGCGCTGTATGCAAATAAATGCGCGACACCACATAGGCTTAGGATTTATGCTCTTTGACAAATTACAACGGAAGTAAATTCTCCCTTACTTGCTCGCACACTTACGCTGGCTGCCACCGAAAAAGCGAGTTTCTTGGTACAGGTACCCTACTTCATTGTATATCCGTCTGCCACCAAACATGACATAATAACAATTGCTCCAAGATAATTTGGAATTCTTTATGCATCACATCACACAAGTTCAAAGACGGAATAGGTAACTGAACTTGTAATATAATACACAAACACGGCAGCTATCCCTTCGGGTTATGAAAGCGAAAGCCGTAGACTTTCCTTGGACGAGTGGAGAGTGAGAGAGAAGGAAATAAAGTAGTAGAAATAAAGTGACTTGATAGATATTATGTGATGTGCTGGTGTTCATGATAATGTAAATACGAAGAAGGCTGCTACGCGGCGAAAGTTTATACAGTCCCTGGCTGCCATGTTGTTGGGCTGCAAAGTGAGTTTAAAAATAACAACGGGACAAAGTGATGATGACGTTGATTGTGGATGAGCTCTTGGCTAAAGTATTAAATCGAGAAGTTTCTTTTAGTACGCGCAGCTTTTTTTCTTTTTTTTCTGGTATCAAAATCTGAGCATGTGTGATAGGATGAGATGCTACGTGCACGTTGTAAGTCCATTAAGTACGGGCATGCATAAAAAATGTGGGAAAAGAGAGGGGCTGAATAACACACCTCTATTTCCGACAGAAATGACGATACTTGAGATTAGTTTTTTTTCGATGCGATGGTTGATAAAATAAACTTTTATTTTTTGGAGCTACTTAAAAATGTCAGCAAACGCCATAAAATAGTAATTTAGTTTGCTTTTAACGGATGTATTTTTGCGTAGCTGTGAACGTGTCTTAACATATTGTGCTGCTGGATAAAAGAATGCAAATTTTTTGTTTGTGTCTCACTCACAAAAACATTACTTGATTGAACTTAAAGGATGATGGGTTTTGTTAATTAACTATGAAATTCCAAGAAAACCCAAATAGGATTTTATTTTGTCTGGCTAATACATATTTACATAATATATAACCATAACCAACTGTAACTAATAATTATGTAAATAATATGGTGGGGATGATATAACATTCCTTTAACAAAAAACTCTATTAGAGCAACAGAAACAAGACAGTATTGCCTTATTTTTTTTTGTGGGGCGATGGCAAAGAGAATCAACA
>JAHZNC010000038.1:0-16918 GCA_027744095.1 Zhuqinia jingwanae
CATCACAGCCTTTTTACCAAAGGAAATTGCTGTGGAACATTAGTTTTACACAGTCAATCTGCACAGCACCACCACCAGCAAAATGGACTTGTGTGAGCCATGTCACTACTACTACTACGCTCACTGCACCTCTCCACTACTACACCGCCGTAAAGCTATTACATCAAACTATTCAACTAGGTATTATAGTGCATTTTTATATGCTTCCTAAAATATGTATATTCTGTATCAACCTCAGTTACATTCTGGGTGTACTAGTGTATAAAGAACATTATTATATATTTTTTTCGCTTGCTCTTCTTATCCTTTTTTATATCCACTTTGGCGGGTGAAATGGTTTTTACAGTCACAGTGTCAAGGATATATGGTTGCAAAAAATATATATATGTAATATGGTTACTTCTTAACCCGTACCGTCTTATTTTTTCTTCTTCTTCTCCTCCTCAAAAAACGTTCTGCTACTACCTAAAAAAGTGGTACACTAGCTTTTAAAGTCTCTTCCTCTATCTATCTTTACAAGTAGTGTGTGTGTGAGGTCATTTGATTCATGAAAAAAGACACTTTGCCTTCTTCTTTGGAAAACGGATGAAGATGATGATGCTGATGCTCCTGCTGCTAGTACTATCTATCTGCTCTTCCACTTATTCAATATGAGTGTATGTGGTTGTACTTGTCTCTTTGGCCATCTTTAACAAGAAAGAGAGAGATGTGTGTGTGTGTGGGAAGTTAGTGTGGAGAGAAATACGTACTCCGGGTACCACCACCTCCACTACCAGTGTACTGGAGAGGCGATAGGAATCTTCAATCTTGGGTCAATTTATTTTGGAAAATGGATGTGAGTTTAACTCTTCCTTTCCATTTGTGTCTCAAGAAGAAGGAGGAAGGAAACTGGTGAAGAAGAAGAGTTGGATTAGATTCGTTCAGTGAGAGACCCCAATTCACATTATAGTAGAAGGCCCTTGAATGAATGTATGCATATTACTACTAACACCATCACCACTACTACTACTATTACTATAACATCTACTACAACCACATCTTTTTTTTCTTACGATTTTGTCAGAGAAGGAATCCTCAGAGAGGAGACAAAAAGAGAGAGCGAGAAAAACCTAAAGGTTCTCGAGAGTTTCATGGGGATTTATGAATAGGCCAAGTGGCATCAAAGCAGCCAACAGCTTTTTTTCTTTGTTGCAATGCTAAAGTGAAAAAAGAATCTTTCAATAATGTTCTCTCTCTCTCTCTCTCTTCCATTCTTTCTTGGTCGACATAATACCATGTTGTTTTGTTATATTACCCCATGTGTATATTATTATATAGATATATGTTGAATGAAATGATGGGGATTCTTTTTAAAAATCAGTTATTTGAAGGGATCCACATGCAACTTATTTTGTCAAGCTATATATGCTTCTTCATTGACATAGACGACGACGACGCGCTCTTTTTTTCCGAATAATATTGTTGTTATTGTTATTGTACTCCAGTTACTTGTTCCTCATTTCCCATGAAAATTTTCTCGTATAAGTACCACTACAGCCACCACCACACTAAAGCATGCAATTGGCTTGTTGAAGTAATAGCTTTGGGACAAAACAACCGTAAAATCTGTATACTCTGAACTGGGATATTTAATCCACTGGAGGAAAAATTCCATTATAATATGATTTTTTTTGTTGGGAAGGAATACATAAACATATGGTTCGTTGTGACAGAGAATCTGGTGCAGCAGCAGCAGTGTCTCTCTCTTTTCTCAGGAGTATTTATGTATCTCACCCAGTTAGCTAGTTGATATGGATAAAAATGGGATGATGAGGAGAATGATGATGAAGTGATGGCTTCAAATAGGAAGAATTGACAAGAGGCGTGTGCATAACAACACGAGGATATATATAAATATATTTATATGTTTTATATTTTGAATAACGTGTATGCATATTGAAGAAGAAAAAGGAGAGAAAAAAAGATGCTTTTGTGCATTAAGTAATGTAGGGCAATGTTTGTGTACGTATTGTTGTGGTTGTGGTGGTGGTGGTGGTGGTGGTGGTGGAGCTGTGTGGCATGAATGTTGGCTATACTTAAGATTGCGTCGAAAATTGAAGAATGAAAACAGAGAAAATCCTTGGATAAGGCGAAATTCATTGGTAGTAGTTTAGAGAATGTGAGTGTGCATTCAAAATCTCGTCTATCCTATTGTCAGGCGAGAGACGTAATCGAAAGAGACAAAACTGTAGATCAATATATGTGTATATTATGTAATGCCTTTTTGAGTTGATTTTTTTTGGATTTAGAGTAGTAGGAAATGTATACTTTTTTAAACCATTATTTATATACTCGAGAAAATGTAAAAATATACATATTACATTATTCCTATTATCATTACTATTTCTCTGGTATTATCATTATTATTATTATTGTAAAAGAATTGAAAAATAGATGGAGAGGAAGTGGAATGAGTGGTTGTAGTGGGGGTAGTGATGCTTTTGAAACCATAAAAGGAGATAATAGTGATGGTGGTGGTAGTACACTCCAGTGAAAACTCTTGGGAAACTCCTTTGGGTTTTTCATTGCTGGTGCCCGAGAAGAACACATAATACATATACTTTGTATGTAATGTGTATGCATGCATGTACATTTACAAGGAAAGGATGGAAAAAGGAGAGAGGAAGAAAGAAGAAAAGAAAAGACAGCATCAAAATAGGAATCAGGAGACGGAGATTGAAGTTTAAGCAAAATGTCTCCAACCTTCTAGTCATTCCCCTCATTATCTAACCACCAATGAATGATTAATGACTTTCTCAGCCTTCATCACTTCCAATCATTCTTCACATTCATCTCAACCTCCGCTTCTCTTCATCTCTCTTTCTCTCCCTTGCTTACGTCCTTTCCTTTTTAAAAAGGAGTAGGAGTATAAAAAAACGACGACGACGACGACAGAGACGAAGACCATGTTCAAGAAAATACTTCACCAGAGAGAGAGAGAGAGAGAAAGAGAGATCGTCTTTTTCCTTTTTAGATTCTCTTGTTGCCTTTCCTTTTCTTCTTCTAGCATATGTATATGTTGTACTCAACTTCGCTGTTTGAATGAATAGAGGTTGACGATCATGATGATGATCATGAGTGGTGTTGTTGTGCTTATGCAAGAAAAAAAACATGCTTGTTTTGGTTATTATTATTATTATTACTCTGCTGTGTATAATCTATTGTTTGCTTGCTTTCATTCTGCGTATCCTCACTCAAACTGTAATGAATATCTGACGAATCGTGTGTAGTAAAAAATACTTAACGAAAGTGATTCTGCACAAATCTGTCTTTTACGCATCATCTGTTCAAGTACATATTTTCTTTTTTTTAATTATTCTCAACTTTGGCCTACTTCTTTGTATGAGCAGAACACAAGATATCATTATTAGTTTTATTTTTCAGTCTGCGTGTCTCTCTCTCTCTCTCACACACATTCTCATGCTCCCTTGCTTTCACAAATATTTAGTCTTGGATAGATGAAGTGAAACAACATCATTTTCAAAATAATGACTCATTCCCACGGGTTCGAGTAATAACACTAGGCGTTTTTTAGCACGCTTTGACAGGATTTCGCTTATGTTGAAATACAAGTGTACATCTCTTTCCTCGGTTCCTTTTTAGCGCCGGGATGTACTTTGAAAATTCAACAGCATCCTAAGTCCATTTTTACAATCTTGTTACAATTTGTTTTGTTCGTAAACTTCTGTGAATTTTGTCGTTGCTTAATGTTGATATAAATAAAGACATTGGATGGATACTGGGAAACAAATTTTGTTTTTAAAATTTCCTGGAACTAATTTAAAGAAATGTATTTAAATTTAAAAGATAAAATTAATTTCTTCAGAATTATACACAATGAGAAAATGGAGAATCTGGTGGACTGAAAAAAATAACAAACCCGTTTACAATGACGTATTAATCAAAATACAATTGAGGTTTTAGTTTGTTCAGCTGTGAACGAAAACAACATTCGTAATTGGATAATTAAGTGGTTCAATATCGAAGAACCAGTTTACATGATATCCACCATGTGCTTTCAATTAGCTTACAATAATATATCTCCTTAAATCTCCCAAACACTTTTCTTTAAAGAATAATTACTAGAATGATGTAACAACATAAAAAAAATGCCCGAACAATATTTCCCAACTCCAGATTCTCTTTCAAACCAACTTCAAAATCCATTCTGGTACCCACCTCAGGAACCTCCTTAGATGGGTTCCATTCAATGCTATTTTCGTAATCTACTGGCAAAATTATCCTTCCATTACAGACTTACACAGCATACCCGGGGGAAGGGGCATGTGGGTACCTACATAGGGATTTCATGTCCCCTATTGGCACATACTCGAAAACTTAAAATATAATTCTGAAAGTCCTTTTAATTTCAGAGATAATAGCGTGACATACAAACAGAGCCTTGACATATAAACTATCCTTTCGATACCTTCCGCCTAGTTCCGCTATTTAATATACACTGTTCTGATGTTGTCCACCTAGATGTACATAATACGTTGTTAGAGAGAACTGGTGCAAGTATTTTCTGTAAGTCATTGAGACCTTTCGAATGAGGTATTACATACTATTTTTGAAAGTATATTGAAAAAAGTTAGGTTTCCCTAACTACGCGGGCGGGATTATTAATTGTCCTGGTTTTTTGACGTCGTCCGAGCTATTGTCGTCATGTTCTGATTTACGAAAACAGAATTTAAAAATTCCTTAAGACTGGACACCAGAAAACATGAAATGATAAATCACCGCTGAACGTGGTTCTTCATGTATGTATATGAAATGCACAAGTTTGCACGTAGGTACTGTCCAAATAGGTACATAACCTGGTGTGCTCTTTTCCATGAAGCCATAAACAAAAAAATATATTAGTAGTAGTAGCATGATAAGATGTTCCAACCTTACTATCTATTAACCAAACTATCTACTAACCAAACTACCTAATAACCAAACTACGTAATAACCAAACAACCAACCTGAGTGAAATGTGTCGCATTTTCCCCCCATGCTCATATAAGCATTCTTCTTGTACACAGACTCTCACACATATTTACCCACCGAAAAATATGTTCTCATCTAAAACCAAGCATCTTCTAAGTATGTTATTACGCATCCAAGTATGGTGTATAAGATATATGCTAGATATTAGATGACTAGATGCTGGANATGCTCATATAAGCATTCTTCTTGTACACAGACTCTCACACATATTTACCCACCGAAAAATATGTTCTCATCTAAAACCAAGCATCTTCTAAGTATGTTATTACGCATCCAAGTATGGTGTATAAGATATATGCTAGATATTAGAGGACTAGATGCTGGACCTTATATAGATGTAATACCACTATATCATATAGCATGAAATATATATGTACATATTATACGAAGCTTGTATGATACTTGCATGCATGATATGGCATTTATCTGAAAATTGCTTACATGAAAGTATATACAACAAAGTGAACATTCAACAAATAGTTCAACACCACTGGAAAAAAGGTTGACTCACATTTCAGCTGAAAAGGTCATTGATGTTTTTTTTGCTACATAAATTATGCGTGACTTTTTAAACCTTCAAACATAAAATGCATGTTATACTTCATCCAATTACATACAAACTTACTTTATTACTTTTTAAAAGTATATATTATATTGCACATAAATTGTTAAAAATATAAATGAACTTAACGAATGAAGTAATCAATGCATTAAACTGCCAAAAAACCACCTTAATCCCGAATTATGCTCATAAAGTCATCCTTAGTGAACCCATCTTGTTGGAGATGTGTAACGAGTTCTCGTACAACAAATGGAGCTTGCTCACTCAGTGAAAAGCTTACGGTTTTTCGTCCTCTGCGTATAATAATGGTAGCTGGAAGACCATTAATCATCTCTCTCACGACAGACACCCCGCAGCCGACGCGGTATCCCTTTCCCTTTGAAAAATAGGCCTACAAAACATGATGTTTTTTTAAAATACATACAAATATAAATGTACAAGGATGTCATATGTCTAATAATTTACCTTTGGTTTGTTTTTAAGAACAATAGGTTTGGATGTAGACTGTGCTGACATTTTCTTTCGCGCGGATGATGTAGTACGGTTCAACTTTGCAGACTTAGAGGAGTTAGATCCATTTCCTCCAGAATTAGGCTCACTCACTGGATTTTCCATGTCTAATGCCAATATAAGAAGCTCATCATCACTGGCGGTATTAAGATCAGCCACCTCTACAGGTGGAGACAAGAGGTCTTCATGCTCAATTCCATCCAAATCACCATCGACCAAAGAGATCGGTGAAAAAACCGGTTCATTTTCAAACTCGACAGGAGGTGTAATGGTAAAGTTGGCCACAGCAGTCGATGTGCGCGGCTGTGTGAATGAAATAATCATGCTCACACTAGCGGTATCGCTAACTATATCATCAATCTCAAGGGTTTCTGGATTCCACAAAATTGTAATCCCATCAGAAATATTTTCAGTCAAGTTTTTTGGGTGGCGAGTGAGATCCATAAGAACTTGCTTCCATGTCAAACCATCCGCTTCACCAAACTGATATGCCCAAATCCAATTGAGTTGCTTCACGAATGTATAATAATCTATAAAATGCAATGAAACATGAAAAATTATGAGAGGTGCGATGCAACTAAATACAAATAAAATTTTAAAAACATACCCATTCCATTTTGAAGAGTCAAGACCCTCTCCTGACAAGCTAACTTCAAAGCGTACCGATCTCCAGCTTCAGCATCACAAAACCCATGACAGCATGGTGTAGTCAACAATGCCCCGTCTCCTGTTTCGACCAAATGAAACCCAACGCAGAAGGGATCATCGACTTCACTAAAGTTTGGGATGAAATCATGATGTTCGCCTTTTTTGGGGTAAAGCATTCCCCACATTTTAATGTCAAGTTTGCCATGCCCAAGCGCATGCAGCAATGCAAATTTGAATTCTGTCCCAGGTTCACAATCACCCCTATGTTCACAAACAACAGTAGGAACACGGTATTCTCCAGAAGTATAGTAGTGCTCACTTTCAATTGGAAATTGTCCATGTTTTAACGGTTTACACTTAAACCCTGGACAGAGATTGCTCCGCGGAAGTTTAACAATTCGACACATCGCCTTTGCTTTTGGCGAAAACATAACGTAGTAAATTAGACAAAAAAGGCGAAATATAATTTGTAGAAATTTTGTTTTTTCCTATCAAAGAAATGTATTTATCTGCTGCTATGTATGCACGTGAACAACAAGTGTGCATACTGATGAGTAATAATATAACACGAAAGAAAAAACGTTTTTCCTTTCAGTCTTAACGAAATAAACTTCCAGCTCAACTATCAATTCTAGAATGAGATAAAATCTTCCACTCCTCTGCTTGTTTTATTGTGATTTCATTTTGTCATTGGCCTTTAAACCAACTAGATGTATTCCAACTAGAAGATTAAATATACAATTTTATATAATTATACTTTACGTTTTTCCAAGGGATTTTTAATCATAAAAACATGAATCTTATAAAGATTCTGATCTTTCTTGCCTTTGTTATAATGGCAAAGGCAAATTGTGAAGATGTTGTGAAATGTAGTGACTGTTTGCACGAGAAATGTGTGTTTTATTTGTTCAAATCCAGTGGCTTCTGTGCATCAACACGCACTCAATTACCATTCACAACGAAAGTAAGAACCCTTGATAGATGTTCGGAGTTCTCAGGTTCAGGTTAGTAATCAATAAATTACTTAAACTTCAAGTATCCCCATGTACATTTAACCTACATGAAATCAAATACATCTTTTGTTTTTTTATTCCAGCAATAACATCCACTCCTCCTCCACAATCCAACATCTACACACCTTCAACAGAAGCAACAACAACGTCAGCATTCCCACTTGATTCTTCGACTGCACATCCTAATATATCAATTCGAGCAGAGACTGCCCCCACTGAAGCAGCAAAAACTGCAGGGATCCTTCGTATCTCAACAAGTCCCGTTGTTTCATCGTCATCATCATCAATAACCCAACCAGATCTTACAACTGACCCCAGCAACATGCATAATATGAGCGTGTCTGGTAAGATAAAAATGTCTAAAATGATATAGATTTCATTTTTACTTCGCCTTGTTTTTCTTTTTTTTAAATGTTCTTTTTTGTTGCTGTAGCTCCTCAAAATCAATCATCAATCAAATCTGTCAAAAGTACTACCGAGGAGAAGGTGGGTATATTATTGCTCAAAGCAAACATATTTTGATTTCTAAATGGATTTTGTTACAATAAATTTTGTTTTTTTCTACTACTATTTCTATTTCTTTAGTGAAAGAAACACTCAAGTCCCTCAATTGCCAACAATACACACAAATGAGGAAATTATACCGAATACGAAGAAGACGTCCCATGGACAGTGCTACTTATGAAAAAATCATGAAAAAATGCATGTTTTGGTTCCGAGTGTAAAACTTTTTTCTTGTTCAGTACGTAAGAAGTGTAGATATATTTTAACATTAATATTTTTTAGATATATTTAGATTTATGTACCTTTATTCATGTATGTATATCGATATATAGTGAACATAATATCCGTATTCCTTTTTTTAATCTCTTGACTAACTATACAATTTGTTTGATTTTGTGGTTTGCTCACACATTTTTTGTTGGCAGAGAACCAAGAAAGCAGTTCTGAATTGAAGGTGAAATGAAATGTGGTTGTGAATAAAAAAGGAGAGTCAGAGAAAATAGAAAACGAAAGGGCTAATGTATAATGCGTAGGTAGTAAATAAAGTATATTGAATATATACAATTGATGCGATGAGAAATTTAATATACAGCTCTCAATATTTTTAAAAAAATATTGATTACTTTTTTTAAACATCCGCATTTGCATGTCAATTGTGTTGTAGCTGTAGGTTTGCATATTATAACTGTTTTATATGTATTTTTATGTTTTAAATACTAATTTCCAGGGAAAAAATAATAGTTTGGGGAAAATGGTTTTAATTTAAAACAGCTAAATAGTTTATTCCTTCAACAATAATAATGAATGAAAATAAATTATGACGATGCGTACTGTTTGCCTCAACCTTTGCAAAATCTGTTAATTAAATTGAAACTTTTATTATGGAAGATGAAAATAGGTATATAAGCGATCATTAAAAGGGCCACAAAATGGCATCTGTGGTGAGGCAACCCAAAGAGCTGATGTACATTTAGCTACGTCGGCTTTCGGTAATATGATGTGTCAATAAAAAAATATTCAAAGAAATGGACAAAAACTAACACAATAGCTACTTGTCTTCACACAAATTTGATAGACAATGCATGAAAACATTGAATTTTATTAATTGAGGTAAACACACATGTCGGGTTTGTGTAAAAACGGATATATTCATTTGCGTACCAGGGAAGTAATCCCATTCTGCTAACTAGCACATTCATTCTGATAGCATTTTATTGCTCTGTTGCAAGCGGGCAAGTGCTCAAGAAATTTGATGATATTGCGGGATGGGCCCTGCGGGAAGAGAAAATATTTGAATTGTCCAAAGGCCGGGTGAAACGGCTCAAACAGGGCCTTAATGAATTGGAAAAGTAGGTGGAAAGTCTTAAAAAATTAGTATCAAAATATATCAGTTTTTTTTCAAGGAATATTTGTTTTGCACCAGATTTGTTAAGGACTACCAAGAAACGACAAGTGATCACATTAGCGGTGTTACAGACCCCGAACTTCAAGAAATAGAAGAGCAATGCTGAAGCCCGAGCATATGTGATAGCAATCTAATGCTATGCTCACATACAGAATGACCCACAGATTGACTACCATGATGCATAAGAGTGCATAGAGTGGTCCTCAAATCAGACTCAGGGGTCACGAGTTCAAAAAAATATTGGAGGGCGTTTAGGTATAGACGTGGAGCAGCATCCAAACGTGACTACAGAGCCTGTCGGCGACATGTTTGGTCAGTATTACCAATGGATGCCGATTGAGGTTGACTTGGATGTAGACTTGGATTCCATGGGTATTTTGTACGATGTATATAATCCGAACGTACTCGATCCAACTGACGAAAGTCCAGTTTAGACCAACGTTGTAGGAGAGGAAGGAATTTAACTAACATGTTTTGTTCTTGTGATACTGGAAATTGTAAACTTTTGCAATTGTTTTGTCATTTGGAAATATATTTAGTTTGCTGCTATGCTCAGCATAGGAACCTCGAAGCCAGTGAAGATAAATGCTTACCACGCAACCAAGTTCAGTCTAAAGGCTTTTTATCTGGGCTATTATGGTAACGCGTTGGACTGGGCGAACTATGCAAATTATAAGCTAGAGAATGAGAGGGACTACAGCATTTCCAAAGAGTTGGTACACTATATGCGGGAGTTTATGGGGAAATCGGTGGGTTTTGACAAAGCATATTAATATACTTACCTACCCATATTATTACATACAGATATTTCCCTTTTAATTCCTAAATTGACTTATTTTGTAGCATAACGAAGAAATTAACAAGCCAACCGATTTCTTCCCAGAAATGATTTCCTACTTAAACTTCTTCACTGATATGGTCAACGAAACGGAGACTTGGGAAAAGCGCAAGACCCACATTCAGAATCTGAGTCCATTTGAATGGGAACTTGTAAGAGTTTTTACAACTGCTTCTCAACACCAAATTTAGCAAACAAGCTATATAAAATTGTATACGAACAAACACAAATTTCCTTAATTGTTTTCCTGATGCAATCTTTATTGCCTGCATTTTCTACACCTCAACTGTCACAATAACCTCGTATCATGACAACCATTGCGTATTATTTAAATAGGAGGATTTTCCGGCGGGAGACGGGGATGTTCAGTTGACTACCTCTTACTATTATGCCGCATGTACTAGGGCTCGCCTCCAAGATTTGAGAAACGGAACGGTGGAAAAAACTGAACAAGATATTTATCAAAACGATAATAACAATAAATTATTGAAGTGCTCCTTAAACCCTAAGACACATCCATATTTTTATCTGTCGCCGTTGAAAGTTGAGGTGTTATCAGAAAAGCCCCGAATTTTACAATTTCACAATATCCTTTCCCCCCTCGAAATGGAAGCACTTTTAGTGGAATTAAGGGAGCCACAGTTTAAGTCGCCTTATCCTCTAAAAGAGTTTCCGGATGAGTATGGCACAAGGAAGCCTCCGCTGAGAACTGGAATGGATGCCGTGATCGATAAACAGACAGTGAGAGACGGAGGAGTTACGGGGATATTGAGGTTTTTAGCCATAAAAACTGAATATTTGACGGGAGTCAAGATTTTGGATGATGGTTTCGGAAGAGGGGTGGAATATCCAGGGGAAATGTATAGTGACGTTGGGTTTAAAGTTAGTGAGTTTGTGGGCGGGGGGTACGAGGCTTTCACGAAGAGAACCGAAGAGGAAAGGTTCGGAGGACGCATTCAATTTTATGTAAGCTTTAATTAATGTTGTGCACAAAAATAATTATCTATGTTTTTTTAATTCATTTTTATACAACTTCCAGGTGGGCACTGCTTTAGAAGGTGGGGAAGTTGTTTTTGGGGGCCCAAAAATAATTGTAAAACCTGTCAAGGGCTCTGCAATATTTTGGTATAATTTTTTTTAACGTAAAAATACTGATTTTAAAATTTAGCAATTCTCACAAATTTAAAATGTTCTTTTCATATCCCAGGGAAAATATAGGAGTCGATAGTACGGAGCCAGTGGATATTCTACCTGCTTCTTGCCCAGTAATTCAAGGACAAAAAATCGGTAATTCCATATCAAAAATTGATTCACCTCATGAATTTTTTTAAAGGTTTGCCTAATTTGACTTGTAACTTGAAAAATGCTGTTGTTGTTTAGTTATCTCAAAGGATTTTGTGTATTCCCTGGACAAATTTGCATATTTTTAAAACATCCTGAAATAAAGTTGTTTACTTACTTGCTAGAATGGGCTACGTTGTCAAATTTATTAATTTTAGTCGTTAATTTTATTGTTTAGCACATCTTGTTAACAGGTAGTGTGTATAAATAAAACATTAACAGCAAGTCAGATACTATTACTTCTCAACTTTTTTACAATATTTCAATTTTTCAACTTTTTCAACATTTTTTTACTAATTTTTTAAAACAACATTTCTTCCATGACTCAGAAATGTCGTAGTTTTCATACAATAAGCTTGGTGAACGAAAAATAGCATTGCTCTTATTACAACATCTTTTGAGAAGTGGGAAGACAAAATTCCACTTCATTATTTAATTTTAAAGGTCATCGCAAATAAAGAGTTTGAAGGAACTGCGAAATGAGCTATATAAGTAATGAACTTTTATTTGACTATGCATATTGCCTGCTTTTACTGTTTTGTAATTGATTGGAGTTTAATTAATTTGGATTTGTAACCTAAATAAGCGGGTCCGGTTTTATTCAGCCAGCCATCCATTTAATACTTTTATCAAGAATGATCTTGAACAATGAGTACAATTTGGTGAATTGTGTAGAATCATACGGTTTTGATTGCAATCAAATTGGTCATGACATGAAATTCCGATAAGATAGAAATCAGGACACGCAAATTTAGTTATCAAGAGCATGATCACACAAGTCTCATTGTGTTCACTTTCCAGAGAGAAAGAGAGTACTCAGAGAACTGTCAAAATTAAATTCTGGATTATAGTTGATAGTAATGGTCAATCAGGGAAATTGATAGGTAGTAGCATTGAATCAATTGGATTTAATTCATCCAAATTGTTATCTCTCCAAGACAAATTATCACAACAGGACTACGTGACAAATGTGAAATGATGTTATGCATAAGCCCAAGTTAATCTAACACACACACACAACTCTTAAAACTAAATAAATAAATTCAAACAAATGAGTTGAAAAGACTGTACATTGATAGTCAACCCAACCGAGAAAGCCACAGAAAGGTTACTGGCAAATTGGAAGAGTATTGGAATATCGGATAAAAAACGTGGCATTCTTTCAACAACAAAATGAAGCTTCACAAACTGCTCTTTGTTTTCACCCTGTCCTACGTAATGTGGACACAGAGGGTAGTAGTATCTGCAGAACTACCTGTGTCAAGCGGACATGTTTCATTGTCGTCAATACTTGAAGATAAGGGGATATTAACCTCAGAGGAACGTGCGAACAATAATGCTGCTGAAAGTGCTGAAGAACCAGGTCCCGACTACAGACTACCCACTTCCCTTATTCCCCAACACTACTTTATCCGCATTCGTCCCATAATTGACCGGGACCATCCCGGCATTGGGGATAAAGACACTGCCCGTGGTCTTGTGAGGATAACTGTAAAATGTGTGGAGTCCACAAGTAGGATCGTGATGCATCAAAAGTTTCTCCAAATCAATGACACCTTCATTTCAGTTACACAGGAGGATGGTGGCTCACAGATAGACGTATCTGGCGTGGACTATGATGAGCTCAGAGATTTTATGATAATCAATTTGAGCGAGCAGTTGGAGGAGGGGAGCACCTACCAAATTCAAATGGGATACTGGGCAAATGTGCCGCCAAATGACAGCATGAGGGGGTTGTACAGTGAAGCGTATTTGGATCCAACCACCAATCTAACCAAGTCAGCTTTAAATACGAAAATGTGAATCAAAACTTACATGAATTTAATATCACTATCTTTTTTAGGGTTATGGCTGTCACTCAACTGGAGCCCTTGAGAGCCCGGCAGGTTTTCCCAAGCTTTGATGAGCCCACCTACAAAGCCCCATTCGACCTCATTGTTGGACGTACAGAAAATTTCACTTCTTTGGCGAATGGACCATTGGCTAAGACCGATCCTGAGTAAGGGAATGCCGTCAGGGTATTCATGCGGTTACAAATACGAAAATCATAACGATTAAATACGATTACATTACCATGCAATTTTTAAAGAAGGATGACTTTTTTAAATGTATCTGTATAGTCGCGAAAATGAGGGTTGGTTCTGGGATACGTTCAACACCACCGTCCCAATGCCAACTTACCTCTTTGCCATGGCAGTTTCCGATTACGGCTTCAATGAAGCCTCCCCCAATCTCTACCGTCTTCCCGTTCGAGTGTACGGTCCCCGCCACTTGACTGAACTTGGGAAAGGACAAATTACAGCAGATGGAAGTGCGCAATTAATGGCACACTTTGAAGAAAAATATGGAATACTCCATCGCATGCCCAAAGTTGACTCCATATCTGTCCCTTACAAGGGCGGCGCAATGGAAAACTACGGCCTGGTAACATATGGGGAAAGGCTACTCATGTACCACGAAGGAGTCACCTTGGACACTGAGTTGCGGCAAATGTTCCATATTCTGGCCAAGGTTTGACATGAGGACCTTCATGGTTCATGACACCGTCAATAGTGCCCTTAAATTTGACGCTACAACCGCAAGTCATCCAATACACGAAGAAGCGTACAACGCAGAACAGATTGGTAGAAATATGGACACAATTGGTTATGACAAAGGAGCCTCTGTGGTCAGAATGATGGTCAGTTTTCTGGGTGAGGACATTTTCTATGCAGGAATCCGGGAATATTTAAATTCCCATGGGGATTCCGTGGCAGAACAAGATGATCTTTTCGAGAGCCTTCAGAAAGCCGCCA
The DNA here is from genome assembly GCA_027744095.1 of Zhuqinia jingwanae. Lineage (NCBI taxonomy): Eukaryota > Metazoa > Arthropoda > Collembola > Entomobryomorpha > Paronellidae > Zhuqinia > Zhuqinia jingwanae. The sequence continues at coordinate 14,648 of JAHZNC010000038.1, forward strand.
TTGCAGGAGGATTAAATCTTCCAAAAAGTATTCCCGAGATTTTGCACACATGGACGCTTCAAAAGGGATTTCCACTTGTAAAAGTAGCTTTGCTCGACTCTTACGATTCCCTGGTTTTCACTCAGGAACCCTGGCAAAATGCGGATGTCCGAGACAATAGCAGCTTGATAGATGACTCTTCTTGGAACATTCCTGTCAGGTATTTTGTGCAAAATGGTCAAGAACTCTTACGATTCCCTGGTTTTCACTCAGGAACCCTGGCAAAATGCGGATGTCCGAGACAATAGCAGCTTGATAGATGACTCTTCTTGGAACATTCCTGTCAGGTATTTTGTGAAAAATGATCAAGATTCCGGACAAGAAGGTATTTTGTGGCTATTGCAGGGCGAGGGTGGGTCGGAAAATGTCACCATGAAAAACGGAAATGGATGGATATTGACAAATCCTGACGCGGGAGGTTACTACAGAACGTCATACGATGAGATATTGAGCGAAAGGATCAACGACCAACTGGAAAAGAATCATTCCGTGTTCTCAGCTGCGGCGAGGGTGAGACTGTTAGATGATCAGTTGACTTTAGGATTTCAAAGTAAGTATATGCTTGCACAATATTTTAAGTGACTGGGTATCGTGAAATGCTTGAAACAAATNGGATTTCAAAGTAAGTATATGCTTGCACAATATTTTAAGTGACTGGGTATCGTGAAATGCTTGAAACAAATGTCTCTTATTATATTTTAGACCCTGCTGACATCCAAAAGGCCTTTGAATTCACAAAGTATCTTGGCCAAGAAACCGATCCAACTGTTTGGACGAGCGTACTATCAAATCTATTGAAATTGCGAATGCTTTGGGGACAATACTCCGTGGAAAGCTCCTTTAATGCTATGAAAATGTATTTACTTCCTCGGATTGAAAACGCGAGAGCTCAACTGGGAAACGTGAGCACTTGGATAAATAGCCCTGAGGACGCCTCTGCGCAGTCCATTCTCTACAGTCAACTAGTGGACTGGGGGTGTGCTTTGGACTCAACGTGGTGTACTGCTTACGCATCCGACTTGTATGATGTGTGGCAAAGCAACCCAGAACAAAACCCGTAACCATTATTCCTTTAGAACAACTTTTTTCATATATTATTGTTTTAAATCATAATTTTTTTTAGACAAGATAATGGAAATGAATAATTTTATTATTTATCAGAGTTCCCAATAATTTGCAATCTTCATTGTATTGTAAAATGGTCGAAATTATGGGCGACCCTGGTTACGAATTCATGCTGGAACAATACCGAAAACCAGGACAGAGTCGCGCACAAAAATCAAAGTTGGCGTCATCTTTGGGTTGCCTACCCGTAGACACTTATGAGTATGTCCATTACTAAGTGAAAATATAATATACTTATTATACCTATTATACTAAACTCATTTTACCTTTCTTATTACACAAACACGTTTTTTAACGCTTAGTGCAATGGAGTTGGCACTTACGCGTAACGGCATAGACGGTGTGGATTCAATCGCAGTCCTCCAGCGAATTTTGATGTTTAACGGAAGGAGCAGAGTTCAAACCCTGATTTATCTGCAGATGGCAAAATTGTTTATAGAGCAGTATGGCTGGACTGCCCAAGAATTTGTACAAGTTATCTCCGTGGGGGCTAATTACTTTACAACTGGGAATGAGGCTGATTATGTATTTAAAATATAACTTACATGAATCCCATTTTTTGGAATGTGTCTTTTTGGTCATGATTACTAACAGTTCCGTTCTTTTTCCACTTTTCCCACAAGGTTGAAGCACTTCTAATGGACAACGCGGACATATTCCAGGACTCTCTGAATGCAACAATCAACGCAATTGCCGCTAACAGGGAATGGATGTTGCAGTATAATTTTAAGATCACTTCGTGGTTTTTTGCAAATAGTGAAGAATAACATTGAAAAAGCAATGTTGGATTACCTAACGTATTTTGGAAATTTGCACATTAAAATAATTCATGCAAAAATATAGTAATACGCATCGGAATATATTTTTATTTCCAAATAAGTTAGCTACGTTAATTTGAGCAATTGATCAGAATTTGTGACAGTGATTTGGGAAAAGTTATTACATACGAAATGAAAGAAAGATAGATTAATCAAAGTAATTCATAAATTTAGAGGTCAACTACGAACAATGGTTTTTTGCGGAATAAAATTAAAGAATAGAGTGGATGTAATTCTTTCTTTGCTTTTCCCCATTATTTTAATAACTATCTTTTTTGGCAAACATATT
>JAHZNC010000039.1:0-11309 GCA_027744095.1 Zhuqinia jingwanae
TTCTTACTTTTTATTTAAGCTGATTTCACAATTAACCCGATTTTAGATTGCTCAAGTCAACAAACCCTTTTCATGCATGGCTTTCAACATGTTCCACTTCCAACAATAATGCTTACAAGGTTCACTTTTCAGCGGTATCGTTTAAATTGGTAGTACAGATTTGTTCAGCTACAAAATAGTCAAACCAACTCTGCACACAAGCGTGAAATTACAAGAGTTTGCTTGTGCAATTTATTGGAGTAACAGGAAGACACTTGTGCTTACACTAACAATACTTTATTGTGCATTTTAATATGGGTTTAAACTTTGTTGAGCACAAGCAAGCCCCTTCTCAGTTCCACTTCCAACAATAATGCTTCTTACAGTGTTCACCTTTCAGCTGGTTGTAACGATTTGCTCAGCTACAAACTAGCGTTATAACAACTAGTAAGGGTCAGCAAAACCCTATGCGATCTCTTCATTACACACTACTGACACTACTTTTTAACTATAAATTTATTAAAATTTTAATCTATGGTAAAGATCCTTCTTTCGTAAAAGGTTGATAGCGTCCCCAAAAGATTGAAACATTGCATTGTAATCCAAGTTTCTCGGCATCATCATCGTCGTCAACATCGCCCCTCATCGCACGCTATTGGTTGATTATGATAACAACAATGGCTAATAGTGCTAATTAGCACTGTTAGCAATTAGCCGAGGCCGAGATATATGGTCTGACATGTGGCTAGTAAAGTGGCTTCAGAGTATCAAAAGTCCAAATCAGTCTCTTAGCTGAAAACATAGCATCACGTTTACAAAGTTTCTACTTTACTGTACAGTTTTGTAGTAGTATTGATTGCTAAATAGAAATGGTTAGGCAAGTACACGACATTTTGTGGTAGTTCCTTCAATTCTACAAGTTTCCCCACTGCTAAAACATCTACAGTTTTCCGCGTCACCATTGCAGCATTTCTTTTTCTCGGACACACACTAAAACAAAAAAATGACATTTTAAGGACACTGCAACATTATTAAATTTTTTTTAGTAGTACAGTAATTCTAGCAATTGTAACTTGATTTTTTCTATAGCAATTGCAGTAACAGACCTGACATTCCGGATTACCTCCTACCATTTTACAAGTTTGGCCCTTGCCAGCATCACAACATTGACAGTTATATCCTTGCAAATTACAGCTAAGCGTTTTGTCAGATCCAATACAGTCACCTTCTCCTCCAGTCTAAGTGAATGAAAACTTATTTTTTATCCTTCCCTTCCAAATATATTATCGCTTTACAATAGTTGCAATTTTATTAGGAAAGTACCTCGCATTTAGTGTTGCTCCCTTCAATTTTACAAGTTTGATCACTGTTTGTGCAACATTTGCATTCTTTTCCCTTTGTATTACAGCATTGCTTTTCGCCTTGCTTACAGTCAGATCCTCCTCCCTAAGTAAAGAAAGAAATTTTATTTTTATCTCTCACCGACAAATATATTTTAAAACAAATTTTGTTTGGGGACACACCTGACATTTCGGGCTACCTCCTTGAATTACACAAGACTGTTTTTTCTTACAACATTCACAATAACCATCTGCACAACATTGAAATTTGGGGAATCCACAGTTTGGGGATCCGTTAGTCTAAAAGAAAAGATCATCATATTTAAGCTTTCTTCCTTGAACATTTGTGTTTATTATAATAATTATAGTAATTATTTGTAATATCAGATTAGTTTTTTATAATTAGGAGCATACCTCACATCTCGGCTCACCATTTTCAATTTTACAAACTTGGGCAGACTTTTTACAGCACTCGCTTTTTTGTCCATTACTACACTGAAATTCAGTGTTACTGTCACAATTTGGATTTGTATCATCCTAAAAAAAGAAAAATATTTTTTCAGTTTTAACACCATTCACCTTGAAATACATGTTATAATTTTAGAGTAGTTTTCCAAAAAAAATTTTTTTAAACTTACCGAGCACGTTGGTTTATTATTTTTAAACTTACAAAGTTGCCCCTTATTGCAACATTTGCAGTTTATGCCAAGACAACATGAAAATTGGGTGCTTCCACAGCTTTTGGCCTAAAACACAATGGGTTCATATTTTAACTTTTTTTTAGCTGACTATGTATTTATGTTAGTTACATTATTTATTCCAATCGGATATTTCAACTTTTAAAAGAATATATATTCCTTGTTGTATCCATGGGTATCTTATTTTTCATCGTCCAATATATTTTTTACGAGTAATAAATACAGTTAATAAAATTGCAATTGTAGCAATTTAACTAACGTACCTGACATATCGGATTCTTTCCAGGTCTACAAGTAGTAGTTGCTGAGTTACAACAAGTGCAACCTGTTCCGTCTGAATTACAGCAATTGATTTCCCCAGACGCACAAACTCCAACCTAAAAAAATAAAACATATTCTTATTTTCTCGTTCTCAAATATATTTGTCTTAGTTGTAATATTTTTAGAAGTTTTAAAGAAATAGTCTCACAAAGAAATAGTTAGAGTACTTATGGTCTCTTTTGAAATTTGTAGAATTCGTACCTGGCATATCGGGTTTCCTCCCGGAATACAAGTACCGGCACAACATTCGCAGTTTGCCCCTTGAGCATCACAACACTTCTTTGTACCGCCTGTACAGGGCTAGAAAATAACGAAACATTTCGAATTATTTTTCTCACATATGTATTTTTTGTACTACTAAACATCGTTTCGATTTTGTAAAGAAATTTATGTAACATGCCTGACATTTGGGGCTACTTCCTGGAATGCACATATTGTCATCTTTACAACATTCGCAGTTTTTCCCCTGTAAATCACAACATTTCTTTGTGTTTCCTAGACAAGGCTACAAAGTAAAACATTCTTTTAAATTATCTATCCTTTTCAAGTAAAATTTTAGTAGTAAACATTTTATGTGACGATTATTTTAATTTTTAAAGGAATTTTATAACTTACCTTACATTTCGGGAAAATCAATGAAATTTTACAAATTTCGTTACTTTTGCAACATTTACAAAGTAATGGAATAATAATGGGAATGGAACAGCACTTCGTTTTACCAGAACCACTACAGTCACTCCCACTGGCCTAAAAAATAATTAATAGGTTTGGCAAATGATATTGTAGATTTATTTGTTGTATATATTTGTATCACTTATTTATAAGTAAATGGTTTAATTTTTCAACTTAAGAACTTACCACGCATGTCGGTGTACCACCCGGAGTGCTACATTCTTCGGTAGGCGATTGACAACATTGGCAGTTGCCATTGTTGCAACAAGGAAATTTTCCTCTCGCACAAATTTTAGCCTAAAAAACAAACGGTTCATATGTTTTTTTATTAAGTAGCGTAGCTGCTTCATAGTTTTGTCGTGTCCGTCCGTCCGTCCCTCCAGACGATAACTTTGAAACCGGTTATCCGATTTTCTTAAAATTTTGTGTGTCGGTAGCTTAGGGCCAGGGTACCAATCCTATTGATTTTCGGGGTCTCCCGCTAATTAGTGTACTAATAAGCCTAATTTGCATATTTCAAAGATAATGGACCCTTCTATAGCCAAAAATTTTCAAATTTTTTTTGTCGTAAATCGATGTAATTTCATGCGGTGATTACGAATATAATTATTTTGGCTAATTGGTCCACTAATTAACACTAGCTAATTAACATAAAATTTGCATAATTTTTTTATTTCATAAATCGATGCAACTCCATGAGTTGATTACAAATATGATAATTATTTTTGCCAACTGGAGCCCAAATTGGCAAAAAATGCACAAATTTTTTATATAGCATAAATCAATGAAATTTGACCCGCTAATTACGAATATGACTTCAGTATTTGTTAGGATGGGCTTATTTGGGAGAGATTGGGATATACGGAGTTTTAGTGTGCAATGCACACTGTGCAGTAATACCAGAGTCCGCTATGCTACTTTGGTACTTCCGTTGTACCGGCTTATTGTTACGAGTGTTTATTTTAGTAGCATTAATAATTGGAATCGAATATTCTTATTTGTCAACTTTAAGAACTCACCACACATGTCGACGTAACACCCCCAGTGTTGCATTCGTCGGTAGGCGAATTACAACATTGGCAGTTGCCATTGTTGCAACAAGGAAATTTGCCGCTCGCACAGGTTTTAGCCTGAAAAACAAACGGTTCACATTTATATTTTTATTGCCACGTTATTATTTTGGTAGCATTATTAAGTGGAATTGGATTTTCTTATTTGTCAACTAAAAGAACTTACAACACATGTCGGCGTACCACCATCAGTGTTACATTGGTCGGTAGACGAAACACAACATTGGCAGTTTCCACCATTGCAACAAGGAAATTGGCCGCTACTACAGCTTTTAGCCTAAAAACAAACGGTTCATATTTTCATGGTCACAAATTTATTTCAGGCATTTTTATGTGGAATTGAATATTCGTATGTGTCAACAAAAACTTACCACACATCTCGGCTTACCACCATCAGTGTTACATTGGTCGGTAGGCGAATTACAACATTGGCAGTGTCCATTGTTGCAACAAGGAAATTGGCCGCTACTACAGCTTTTAGCCTAAAAAACAAACGGTTCATATATTTTTACTGCCCGTATATTTATTTTAGTCGTATTATTTGCAATTGAATATTCTGATTTGTCAATTTTAATAACTTACCACACAAGTCCCCGTGCTACATAAGTCGGTAGACGAATTACAACATTGGCAGTTTCCACCATTGCAACAAGGAAATTGGCCGCTACTACAGCTTTTAGCCTAAAAACAAACGGTTCGTATTTTTATCCTCCCTGTATTTATTTTAGTAGCATTATTAAGTGGAGTTGAATATTCATATTGCATTTTATATTGCATTTACCACACAGGTCGGGGGAGCCTGTGAATTTTGACACATTTTGGTATTGGGGCAACATATACAATTATCTCCAGAACAGCACTTTATTAGTCCAGCGCAGTCAACCTAAAAATCCCAATAATTTTCTTGTTATCTTTTATCCTGGAGCATATGATTGTATGTAATAGGTTTAGCATAGTTATTTTATACAATTCAAACTAATTTCATTCATTCCAACATAAAAAAATTGATTATAATTTTTTCCCGACCTTATATGTTTGTCTTAATTGTAAGTAAATGTACTATTGAGTAAATACCTCACAACTCGGTACGTCCACGTTACATCTATCATTATTGTTACATTATATGCAGTTTGTATTATCGGAATTACAACATTGGAATTTTCCAGTTTTACACTGAAAACAAGTAAAAGATGCATATAAATTTGCTAGATAATATTTTGTTTAGTTCGCATAATATAAACTTTAAACTGCTTTCTTCCTGAAATACATGGTTATCTTATTAGAACATTTACGTACCACACATGTCGGTTGATTATTGTCAGTGTTACAATTTTCATTTGACGGGTCACAACATGCGTACTTTGGTCCACTAGCACACGCAGTTTCAGTACCAGAGTCACAGTTTGTAACAGAGTCTGTCTATAAAAGAGATTTCAATTTAAACATTCCCTTTCAATTAGCTATATATGTAATTTAAGTAATTTGACGGGCCAGTTTTGAAGCGTACCTGGCACGTAACTTGATTGTCTCCAATCTTACAAGCGTTATCTTCCACACAACAATCACAGTTCCCTTTTTGACAACATGGATATTTGCCGTTTCGACAGGTTATAGCCTGTAAGCCAACAGTTTTGTTGTTTTATGGCACAAAGCCAAATGCATTTATTTTTATTACTATATATTATATATTTCCAAATGAAAAGTCTAATTTATTTAACTTTACGAACTTACTACACATCTCACCGTATCGCCCGAAGTGTCACACACGTCGATAGCCGATTTGCAACATGTGCTCTGTGCTTCCTGACTACAACTAAATTGGGTGTCGGGGTTACAAGTTTCAGCCTTAAACAAAAATGATAATCATTGTTAATAATTCCATCGACTCATTGTTGCCAAATATTTTGTTTTGAGTATAACTTTAATAACCTACTTGCCCGTGATTGACCCTCACTGCCAAACAAAGAATTATTAAATACACGGTCTTCGGCTGCGCCATAGCCATGTTGCTTGTGGTTTTTTTACAAAAGAGTGTCTATTTACCCCAAAGTGGTTGCAAATTAAATTTGTTGACAACTGAAAGTAGAACTTTCATGAAATTAACATGCTTGTCAAATAAGCTTAGTGTAATGTCCTTTTACATCACAATCCAAAAAAATATTTGGGTTGAGAATAATGAGGATAATGTATGAGCAACGAATCTACAAGGAAAAGTGATCCAAAATAGAAATACAAAAAAGGAGTGTGCATACCAGTATTTGCCAACGTTACAAAATGCACCACAAACCATTCTACATCTGCACACAAGCGTGAAATTACAAGAAAGGTTGTTAATGCACTTTATTGAAGTCACAGGAAAACACTTGGGCTTACAATAGCAATAATTTTTATGCACGCTAATATGGGTTCAAACTTTTTAGAGCGCAAGCAAGCTCTTTTCAATTCTAAATTTGCACATGAGTAGTGCATGCTGTGTTTTTAGTATTTTTAAAAGCTGACTTCAAAGTTCACCCTATTTTTAGATTGTTCAAGTCAACAACCTTTTTCGTGAATGGTTCCTATTGTGTTCTAGTTCCAACAATAATGCTAACAGTGCTCACTTTTCAGCAGCTGTATCGTTTAAATTGGTAGTAAAGATTCGCTCAGCTACAAAATAGTCAAGCCAGTCCAATTTTAAGCAATGCAATGCTTATAAATTACAATATTGACAATAAAAATCATAATGTTCACTGCTTTTGATGTTGACCGACTTCACAATTCCCCCATTTTTTAGTTTGTTCAAGTCATTAAATATTTTTCATTGATAAAATCAATGTAAATTGAATAAAATTACATTGATTCTCTTTGTTGAAATTTTTTTTCAAAAAAAGATATCACAGTAATTTTTGTTAGGAAGCTTGTGGAAGTAGTATTTTGCTAATCAGCCACCTTACTCCGTTTCTAATTGTGTTATCACTGTAGATCACAGATTTGCATGACAAGTCATCTAGTTCATGCTTGGAGATGGTTGCTCAGGTCTTGGTATGTGTTCGAATCATGTCAAAACTAGTCAAATAGTTTAATGTTAAAATGTCATTTTTGTCATTTTTCAGAGTTTCATGTCATTATTGACCACTATTGCTATTTTTCGTCATTATTTGTCATTTTTATGTAATTTTTTGCCAGTTTTAGTCATATTTGTCATTTTATTAAGAACCGCCTTACGGTTATTTATAAATTATCTCTGATGATCGATCCTATGTGGCTTTATTTATTTATATACATAATATGTGTCCGTTAACAACAATATTGCAACGAACGTAAGTATCAAGTCAGTAAGAGCAAAAACAGATAGTTGCCTTATTGCGTCCGCGCTTTATTATGTTTTAGTGGCAGAGCAACTATCTATTTAGAGAGTTGATCGGGTGCAATAATCTAAATAGATAGTTGCTCGGGTGCAATAATGTAAAATGGGAGTTGGTGCAGAGCAAGAATCTGCTTATGTACATAGTATGTTGGTAGGTATGTAGGATATAGGTATATAATATATAGTATTTAGTTATATAATATGTAGGTATATAGTATGTAGTATTTAGGTATATAGTAGGTAGGTATATAATATATAGTGTTTAGGTATATAGTATTTAGGTATATGTGTATATATTGTTATGATGCATCTTAAATATGTATGTACCTAGCTGTACTTTGTTTCACAGCACAAGTGATGATGATTTCACGTGTGTGTATAGCAACCAGAGCAACAGGTTTTCTGTTCCGAGATTCCTGCAACATAATAAAAGTACTGTGCATGTACGTGTTGCAAGATACAAACAAAAAGTCAGATTCTGATTTAAAAATCGTCAGGTAATGTTAAGTCACATAGATTTATTGGTGTGTATTATGCGCACCAGGAGCATTGTTGATGCTTTCCAGTATTTGGTTTTGGTTTTATATTAACAGTACGCAAAAAAATATACATTTATCTTGAGAAATAGATTCTAAAAAAATCATTTTACTTGTGTTCTGTGCAAACTTGCTCTTGTGTATTTCTTTAAAAGTGTTTTAACTAATATTAAACGGACTCCAGCTTTACCAACATGAATCAAAGTGAGTTAATTTCATACAATATTATTATTACATGCTTTATTAGTATTTAAAAATTGTATTTATAAATTGTAGCGCTAAACGATAAACCAAAGCGCATCCTTCCAAAGCGTGGTGTTAAAAACCAAATCGCTAAATATGTGCTTCATGATGGAACGTTGGAACAACCATCTAGTTACATTGCAGAGTGTAAGTTGTTAGTTAACCTTCTAGTCCGTACAAGTATTATATTAAATTGGTGACAAAGTATATTATTATTTAGGTGAAATACGGATTAGAGAAGACACAAACAACCATCTCGTTACATTGCAGAGTGTAAGTTGTTAGTTAACCTTCTAGTCCGTACAAGTATTATATTAAATTGGTGACAAAGTATATTATTATTTAGGTGAAATACGGATAAGAGAAGACACAAAAAAACCTTATATCTTCAGGAGTCAACCCGTAAGTTTAAGTTGACCGGAACTTACAATGACCACTTGGAGCATTATTTAAGGCACAAAGGATTTAAACTTTTAACTAAATACGTTTTTGTGCTTGAAAAAGTTTTGATGACGACTCTTCCATTTTTTATGCTAGTTATGAGTGTGGGTTATTCTCTGAAAATTGACATGCAGCCGTTATACAAATATTTAAGGTGGAATTCATACGACCATATATTTATTCCTATAAACTACGTACACAAAACCCCATCGAGTTTTAAAGCTGCGAGCCGTAAACCTAACCGATATGCATTCATGACCGATATTAAGAGGAAAAATGTCATAGACCACCTTGCACTCGTGGTTATAATAAATAAAAGGATCTGTAAGTCCGAAAACAATGCGTTTTATTTGGATCAACTGAATAACGTCGCAAGTAGGATGCCCATCACGCACGGCAGAAAGACATCAAAAACAAGAACAGAAACCAGCTATTGTTTGCAGAAACATATTAATAATGGATTGAAAAGACTAAATCTTATAACCAAATCGGACAATGTGACTTCTGTAACTGCAGCAATTTGTCTGGAGTTAGTGCAATTATTGTTATTGTTATCATTATTATTATTAAATTATCATGTACATTATTTAAATTTTTTACAGAGGGGAAAACGCTTGTGGGACCTATCTGATGACCGCGATCAATATAATGCTGGAAGAGCGTCCCTACGGTATCATTGACCCACTGATGTCTCCATTTCTTTTGTAGACACACAAATGAGGTGTTCAAAATTTTACAAACTAGGCCGTCATTCCAAACTGAATTTTTCAAAAAGTATGATCCAGTAAAAGAAAAACTTATGAAAAGGGTTTACAAAGTTCCCATATATAAGCTACAATAATAATTAATACTTACTGATTATTGATAAACATATTTAGATAGAAATTTATACGTTTATTAATATATTTATTAACAGCGCAAGACCTAAAAGCTACTGCTGATGCCGCGGTGTATAGTAGACTCGGCCTGAATTTATCAACAAAACATATGGGTGGATGTACAAAAAAGTTGTATTCACAACGATCAGTGACATATAAACTCGCTTTACAATTAATAAAGTATTTCAAATATTTAACCGTCATTTGGCGGGACCTTGATTTGTACAGGTACAATGAATTTATATGCACACACGCTTGGTAGTGTAATCAATACAGGACAAAATGACCAAGTTGGAAGCCAGTGTGCTCTGGATTTAGCGGTAAACCCTGAGAGTATGTACAAAATAGTTGTATTCACAACGATCAGTGACATATAAACTCGCTTTACAATTAATAAAGTATTTAAAATATTTAACCGTCATAGGGCGGGACCTTGATTTGTACAGGTACAATGAATTTATATGCACACACGCATGGTAGTGTAATCAATACAGGATAAAATGACCAAGTTGGAAGCCAGTGTGCTCTGGATTTAGCGGTAAACCCTGAGAGTATGTACAAAATAGTTGTATTCACAACGATCAGTGACATATAAACTCGCTTTACAATTAATAAAGTATTTAAAATATTTAACCGTCATTGAGCGGGAGCTTTGTTGCGATAGTCGATAAATATATAAAGTAAATGTAATAAGGTGTTTTGAGTGGTACCGAATCCTTGTTACGTGGGCAGATTCCAGAGAAGTCCAAGTTTACACCCGTCTGATTCAGCAAGCCAATTATCTTACGCTGATATAGTGCGAAGTCTTCCTGACCTAAGCGTTGTGGCACAAATGTTAAACACCATCAGCGGGAAACCAAATTTAACTGGACGTGACTCTGGTTACATGACAAGTATAACAGGACCATCTATTGCGTCATCCATTGATATTTCCATAGTAGTAGTAGTAGAAGTTGTTGAAGGGACCGTTTGAATTGGAGGGGCGATGGGTCTGGGTTGAGGGTTTGTGATGTCACAAACTCTAAATATAGAGTTGTGCAGGGCAACAATCTGTGTATGTACATAGTATGTTGGTAGGTATGTGGGATGATCCCTCATATCAATGGGGTTGGCCCTCAAAACTGTCAGTGCAGGGGCTGGGTCATGCTGGGGTTCTGGGGTTGATGTGAAAAATCCGGGTAGCTCCCATTTGGGCACTAGAGGACGATCAATTTGTGTAGGATAGTCCTCTTCCGATGATGATGATGAGGAATCGGCATTATTCCGGTGGCTGAAATAATTTTGCAAAGAAAACTCTGCAATAAATAAAAATATTTTGAATTGTTTGTTCCTATATTTTAAAATAATAATTAATTTAATTAATTACCTTTGCCAATTTCCTTGTTACTAGCCCTGGAAATTAAAATGAAGATAGTCAAACACTTTGACCACATTGTAAAATAATTCAGAGTTATTACGCACAAGATATTTTAAGGAGTGGCGAGAATAGAATGAGAAATGAAAATGGTTCCTATTCAAGCAAACACTAAAAACAGTAGCAAACTGCAAAGCATTGTCAAGTACATTGTCCACTTATCCACTTTTTGTCAATAACTCAAAACCCTTGTGTTGCAAAAAATGTTGAAAATGTTAGGTGTCAGTCCCTAATAAGCTAAACTTGCGCGTATCGTCCTTATGTAGAAACAAGTCTTTCCCATCATCTCGTATCCTTATTTCCACTGAATAATAAAATATACATATATTTGCTAATATATAACTGAAACTCAACGCAATAAAAGTTAAAAG